>QEOT01001948.1:46959-99638 GCA_003123785.1 Pterocarya stenoptera
CTTTTCTCTCTACACAGTCCCATAAAATAATAAAAAAAAAAAAAAACTCAGACCAAAGGAGGAATGGAGGGGGGAGCTTTGGAGCTTTGGCTCCTCCCTCCCTTCTTCCTTCCTCCCTCATCCCCCTTCTCTTTAATTTTTTTGGTTTTGTTTGTTTTTCTGGTTCACAGGAAGGCGAAATGTATATATGTTGTTCTTCGGAGCCAGGCGACCACCATGTGCCTCACCGCAAGATTCTCAAGGCGCCAATCTTTCAGACGAACGAAGAATCTCATTGAACGGAATGATGCTTGAGTCATACACACGGCCCACAGTGAGTGCATAACATCTACGTGCCACCACAAGGAGAGTTCTATCGCCGCCACGCGCGGATTTTCTTGGACCAGGGCATCGGTTTATTCAAATATGACGTTCTACCGCACTTTCAAGGTGGCGCGTGTCCTTCTCGCTCCACCACAGTTTTAGTGTTTGCTTTTTTATTTTCTCTAAGGTTGAAATGCGGATCTATAACTTTCCAAGCTATAATTCGTTATTTTCTCATGTATCTTTTACGTTTTCTATTTTTCTTTTGTTTTAGGTAAAAAAAGACATAATTTCTTAGATCTTTATCTATAGAGTGTGTCATCTACTCCATATTATACAAAATGTGGAGTTGTTTAATTTTGTCTTAGAACAGAATGTGGAATTTGTTAAATCCGTCTTATGACAGAGTGCTGTCTCTCAAACGGTTTGTCTGTAAACAGTTACAACAATGGATTAGACCATGTCAGTTCCAAAGAAATTTGTGTATTGGGGAACTTTAAAAACAATAGTTGGCTTGTATTGTGTATGTCTCAAGTCAAAGTTGTAATGGTCTGTTATGAATAAATGAAGTTTGCTCTACCTTAAAATAAAAAAAAAAAAAAAAATCCTCTATCCTAATGTAATGTTTTACATAAATGCTATATTGTATAATTTTTGTATGGATAATGACATGCTTACTATCTTCTTACTACTCTTTTATTATTCTACCGTGTATTTTTATTTTTATTTTTTTTGTTATTTTATTTTAAATATCTTTTTAACATCCTTAATTATTAAGAAAAAATTAAAAAAATATACAATTTCACTAATAGTCACTTCTTAAACCATTAAATAAATTTTTTTTAAAGAAAAATAAAAGTGTAGTAAATAGGTAGTAGGAAGTAATAAGCCCATCATTATATTTTTTGTATAGCCTTGTATCTATTTTTGTCAGTCTCTTTTATTTTTGCAATCATTTTCATTTCATCTTATTTAATATAATCACTATAATTTTGTTAATTTTTGTACGAAAAAATTAATAATTTTGTTTAAATATTAAAATAAAAATAATATTAATAATATATTATTTAAATTTTAACTTTTTATCTCAAAACGATTCTTCAATTTTCAAGCACGACCGTCCGTGCTACGGGACACCGACCACACAGGTAACCCAACGGAAACTTTCTTAAAAGTTAAAGGCACTCCGTGTCACATACACATTCCCTCAGCCAAATTAAAAAGAAAAAAAGAAAAAAAAGAGAAAGAATAGTTAATTTATTACGTATAAGTAGCCAACAGAAGGATCTAGAAACCCTAGCGAAGTCCACTATAAAGTCTCGCTTCCTCCTCCCAATCGGCTCACCATTTCCTCCGAATCTCTCTCTGATCACGCGTCTATTTCTTCTTCTGCGACTTTAGGGTTTATTCACGGTGAGAAAGGAATGGCGGAGACCGAAACGTTTGCCTTCCAGGCCGAGATCAACCAGTTGCTCAGTTTGATCATCAATACCTTCTATAGCAACAAGGAGATCTTCCTTCGGGAGCTCATCAGCAATGCTTCTGATGTATGTTTCTCCATCTCTCGTTTTCTTTCTTTCTTTGGTGCCTTCCTCCCCTGAATCCCTGTGATTTTATTTCTTGTTCTAAATGTTTCGTATTTTATGTTCTGATAAATGTTGACTTGGATCTTACGCCTTGTGTCGAGAACGTTTCGTTTTGATTTACTGCTCTGGTTGCTTTGATTTCGTTTATAAGTTATGGTGTGTTTGATTTATGAGTCTGGCTTTTGGATTCCCAAGTTCGGAGCTTTCTGGTTCGTACCGTGCAATGTTGTGTAATTTTGTAGAATATATTATTGATATGATACCAAAATAAAATTTTCTTAAAACTCTTTCTATATGCCTGTGTGCTCCTGGTGTTTGAACAGAGATGTAGATCAGATACTTTTAATAAATCAGAACGTTAATATATGCTATTGTTTAGTATACATATATGGAAACTATCAAATAATTGGACTGCTCTGATTTTTGTTATCTCAACCTTATTGTTGAATAGATTCGGAAAATCTTAGTGATTAGCTTGACTGCTGTGGATAGGCCGTGTTTGATACCGTATCGTTTGACTGCATGTTTGTTTTGATTTAACCAATTTGTGATAGTATCTAGGCTTCTTACATTTGTTTATTTTTATGTTTGTTTCTGGTCCAACATATTGAATTCAATGTTTTCAAGTTGTTTTCTTACCGAATTGAGTTGCTACATGGATGGAAATGCATACGTTTACGCCCAAACTTTTCTTTGGATTCATTAAGATATACTGTTGTGTAGTGATGTATGTTTTACTTTAATTATGGTTGTAATTCACAGAACATGTATATCGATTGACTTTGCACTTTGTGTATAAGTTATTTTGTCGTCTTCATTCATTTGAAACTGCCGGTTCTGAATGCCTTCGAATGGTTTGTATAAATATTCTATTTGTTATCGTGTCCAGGCACTGGACAAGATCCGATTTGAGAGTTTGACTGATAAGAGCAAGCTAGATGCACAGCCTGAGCTCTTCATCCACATTATTCCTGACAAGACAACTAACAGCCTTACCATCATTGACAGTGGTATTGGCATGACTAAGGCTGGTAAGATAAAGCAGGAGTTTGCTGCCAGTAATTACTTAATACAATCTGTTGCATGTTACTGTATCTCAGAATTTGCTAAATTGCGTATGTGCAGACTTGGTGAACAACCTTGGTACCATTGCTAGGTCTGGAACCAAGGAATTTATGGAAGCCCTTGCTGCTGGTGCCGATGTGAGTATGATTGGACAGTTTGGTGTCGGTTTCTACTCAGCTTACCTTGTTGCTGAAAAGGTCATCGTCACCGCTAAGCACAATGATGATGAGCAATATGTCTGGGAGTCCCAAGCTGGCGGGTCGTTCACTGTTACTAGAGACACCTCCGGGGAGAGTCTTGGTAGGGGTACTAAGATTACTCTCTACCTCAAAGAAGATCAGCTTGAGTACCTGGAGGAGCGCCGCCTGAAGGACTTAATTAAGAAGCACTCTGAGTTTATTAGCTATCCAATTTCCCTCTGGGTTGAGAAGACTACTGAGAAGGAAATTTCTGATGACGAGGACGAGGAAGATAAGAAGGATGAGGAAGGAAAGGTCGAAGATGTTGATGAAGAAAAAGAAAAGGAAGAGAAGAAAAAGAAGAAGATCAAGGAGGTGTCTCACGAGTGGTCCTTGGTCAACAAGCAAAAGCCTATTTGGATGAGGAAGCCGGAGGAGATCACAAAGGAAGAGTATGCTGCTTTCTATAAGAGCCTTACCAACGATTGGGAAGAACACTTGGCTGTGAAGCATTTCTCAGTTGAAGGCCAGCTAGAGTTCAAGGCTGTACTTTTTGTTCCCAAGAGGGCACCTTTTGATCTCTTCGACACAAAGAAGAAGCCCAACAATATTAAGCTGTATGTTCGCCGAGTTTTTATAATGGACAACTGTGAGGAGCTGATCCCCGAATACCTGAGCTTTATCAAGGGTATTGTGGATTCTGAGGACCTCCCCTTGAACATCTCAAGAGAGATGCTACAGCAGAACAAGATTCTCAAGGTCATCCGCAAGAACCTGGTTAAAAAGTGCATTGACCTGTTCTTTGAGATTGCTGAGAACAAGGAAGACTACAACAAGTTCTACGAGGCCTTCTCTAAGAACCTCAAGCTCGGTATCCACGAGGATTCCCAAAACAAGACAAAGCTTGCTGAGCTTCTTCGCTACCACTCCACCAAGAGTGGCGATGAGATGACCAGTCTGAAGGATTATGTGACCAGGATGAAGGAGGGTCAGAGTGATATCTATTATATTACTGGAGAAAGCAAAAAGGCAGTGGAGAACTCTCCGTTCCTGGAGAAGCTGAAGAAGAAAGGTTACGAAGTTCTCTATATGGTGGATGCTATTGATGAGTATGCTGTTGGGCAGCTCAAGGAATTCGAAGGGAAGAAGCTGGTCTCAGCTACCAAGGAAGGGTTGAAACTTGATGAGAGTGAAGATGAGAAGAAGAAGAAGGATGAACTGAAGGAGAAGTTTGAGGGTCTCTGCAAGGTTATCAAGGATGTGTTGGGTGACAGGGTTGAGAAAGTTGTGGTGTCCGACCGTGTTGTCGATTCACCCTGCTGTTTGGTGACTGGTGAGTACGGATGGACTGCCAATATGGAGAGAATCATGAAAGCCCAGGCCTTGAGGGACAGTAGCATGGCCGGCTACATGTCGAGCAAGAAGACCATGGAGATCAATCCCGAGAACCCCATCATGGAGGAGCTCAGGAAGAGGGCTGATGCGGACAAGAATGACAAATCTGTGAAGGACCTTGTTCTCTTGCTTTTCGAGACCGCCCTCCTCACCTCTGGCTTCAGCCTGGACGACCCAAACACCTTTGGCAACAGAATCCACAGGATGCTAAAACTTGGTTTGAGCATTGACGAGGAAGCAGGCGATGGTGACGCAGACATGCCTCCACTGGAGGAAGAAGCTGATGCCGATGCTGAGGGCAGCAAGATGGAGGAAGTTGATTAAATCCTTTTCTGATTAAAAACTGTCGTAGTTCTTTTTCTTTTCTTTTTTCTTCTTCTTCTTCTTCTTTTTTTTTTAAATGTTTATGAACATTTTATCATCGTTTTAATATATATTCCTCTTTTGTGCCTCACTGCGAGGATCCGAACTAATTTTTGGCCGATGCTTATATGATTTGCCTTGGAATATCATGGTTGCTTTTAGATATGGAAAATGCTACTTGTCCCAACATGGTTCCGTCGAGTATTTTTTTTGTTCGTTTTTTGTTATTTTTTTTGTTTTTTAAAACTTAATTTAAAGAAGTATTTTTTATAATATTATGAATTATTATTATTTTAAATATGTAAGGATAAAAAAAATAATAATGAAAAATAATAATAAAAAGGTCAAACGCCGTGCAGTGCGCGCACGCACACATAAATAAAAAAGAATAATAATAAAGTACTTATTATTAAAAAGTATTTATTCAAAGTATTTTTTTAATCATAAAATAAAAAATAATAATAATAATAAAATCATAACGATAAAAATTAGTGATAGAAACAATTAGTAAGAGTGTAGTCTTATCTTAAAGCATTGTTTTGTATCAGTTTATACACCACATATCAAATTATTTTTTATTTTTTTAATTTTTTTAAAATTTTTTTTTAAATTTTAATCTTTTTAAAATATTTATATTTTTTTATTTATCATCTATATAATATATATTTAATAAGAGAAACAAATAAAAAAAATAAAAATAATTATAGTGTGTAGTGTGTAGATTGATACAAAGATTAATTCTATCCTAAATGAGGTGGCATAGGGTTTGAGGTTTTGAAGATTTGATCGACTTCCCAAATTCTTTTGGTTTTGAAAATTTGATCGACTTCCCAAATTCTTTTAGGATCGGGGTGTGACAGTGAGCCACCATTAGTCCACAACTCAGAAGGAGAGGGCTGATTTCATCAGTTTCTCTCCTTTATCTCTGTGCGTCTTCTAATCCCCGGCGTACTTTGAATACTAGCTGCCTTTATGGGACTTTGCAACAGCAGAATCCACATCTAATCCTTGATCTGTCTCGTCTAAGGCGTGGTCAAGCAATTATAGGGTGCCGTGTTTGTCATCTATTCCTTCTGCTGACTAGAAAAATGATCCATTAGAGCATCCCATTAAATTCTCTATAAAATTCTTTATAATTTAATTAAAAAGTATATTTCTTAAATTTTTTTTTTTAAAATTTTATTCATTTTTAAAAAATCTTCTACATCTCATTTTCTATCCCTATCTTTATTCTATTAAAATAATTTTCTCTATTCTTTCTTCATTATTTTTTTCTCACTTCCATTTACAAATTTAATTACTCAATATTTTTTTTATATGTTTTGAACTATTACTCTAATAATTTTTTAAACAGAATTTAAATTATTTTTAATATTTTTAAAATTATTATTTTTTATATTATCAGAGTTATTTAAATTATTTTTAAAACTATTATTTAAAATTATAACAAATATGAGTATGAAAGAAAGTGTAGATGATTGGAAGAAGAATTAATTTAATTAAAATGAATAAAATATTGATAAAAGTGATTTGAAAAATGAATAGTGGTTCCCTAAACATTTCCCCTAAAATGAAGAATCCAATGCGGAGGGACTTTTGAAAAAAATTCTATAATTATCTCCAAATTATAGGGATATATGAGATATGGAGACTCTGCTCTTAACCATTGGGACTTATAATTACATTATCTGTTCTCGTACTTGTGATGGCGCGGACCAATACAATAGCCGAAATACGTAGCATCATTTTCCTGTGACAATTTTGACATGCTGCATAACTCGACCTCCCTGCGTTGGAGGGAAGAGGGGGTAGCTAGCCCTTCCAATATTGGGTTTGATCATATCACTACCTAAAGTCGTGTCAACTTCCCTTCGGAGAACCCACTTACACGACACTTAATGCAAGTTCTGCACCTTAATAATTGAGATCTCTTATTAAATTTAAACCTTTTATTTCTGCAACTCGCAATGTATAAGCCCGCATCTATTGTGAAATGAAAATCCAGTCATTGGATAAAATCCTCAATAAACAACTAAAATCGAAATGATGTCAACACTCTCTACGGCCCTTCATACGTGTGAGGGCACAAGATGGTAGAGACAAACCAACCATGATTAAGACAGCCTTCTGAATTTCGGTGCAATTCTCAAGTTTAGGTATCATCGACTTGTGAATGGAACACAAAGCTTGGGAATGTTGTGGTTATGTCCCTGCTCAAACAAATGAAGCAGCTCTCTATTAAAAACTTATCCTACGCAGATGCATGAGTAACCAGTTAACTTCACGATGTTTAATAATAATAAAAAAAAAAAAAACAGCTTCTGACAATTTGTTCACATGTTATCTGTTAGCAAGGTATTATGGGTGCATCAGATACCGAAGCAATAGCATAGATTTGCAGACACACAACTAGGATCACATCCATCCACCACGGATTAATGTTTATGCTTGCAGCAGAATCATCAATAAAGAGTGTTCCGTGAGGTAAGATTGGCATATACCTGACCTAGGACTTTTTATTTGTTGAGTGGGAGGACAAAGACCGGGAGTAATGCACAAATTTCACAGTTAATCATTTTATAACAGTGAGAGAAATGAAAGATAGACACCGTAGTTCAGAACTTACTTCAGGTATTGAAGAGTCATATTCTTCAGGAGGGATGGATGTTGCAAAACAAGGCTTCTCCACTCTTCCTTGTCAATCTTCCCATCATGTTTTGTATCAGCTTCCTCAAAGGTCTGAAAAAGAAGGCTTTAGACTCTAGAGTTCATAAAGTAATACTATTTATTTTTTATTAGTTCAAAAAGTAGCACCTAAACTATGTGTACACATTCTTGCAATGAATAACAATGAAAAACCTGGACTTCCTTCAGCAAGAAGTGACAATAATAATGAACACTATAATTAAGCATTAAGATAACCATGAGGTTGAGTGAGCACCTTGTCAATAATACTTTCTATAACATCATCCGAAAGATTCATCCCAGATTCAGCAAGCGTAGCAACTACCATTTGCTTCACCTGGACAGAAGGCAGAACACTTGAAAAACCAAATCTAGCAATTACAGAGATTACCCCTGTCAGAACAATATTTACCTCCTGTCGTTCGATGAAACCTTGCTGCTTTAGATCATATAGTTGGAACGAAACTGGAAGAAGACATTATAGTTAACGTAAAGAAATTACTAGGCAGTTGTATAACTGAGAAATGATGATGAAATTTACTCTTCTAAGCCAATGCATTAATGTCACAAATATGTTCATATGATCAAAATCTTTGCCCAAAAGATGGGAAATATCACAAGAAGAAAAACTCTAGCCAAGCCCAAACCACGTACAATCAATCTTATCCTCAATAGGGGCGTTTGGATGGAAAACAGAGAGAGCACGAGCAAACTCTTCAAAACCTAGTATTCCATTGTGCTTTGTATCAAACAAGTCAAACACCTGCAATAATGAGTAATGCTTAGACAGTGAGAAACTTAACAGATGGATTGAGATACACTCTTTATTTAATAGGTGCAGTGGTGAAATGGTTTGTTAAGCAGAAAATATAAAATAAAAACAGGTTACCCGATCAGCAAACAGGCTCTCCTTCTTGTTTGTCTTGAATAACGCCAATTGAAACTCTTCCTGTAAATGGTATACAATACACAACTTCAGCGAAGCTATAAACTGATTATGGAAAATGAAGGATCATCAGTTTCATGTAAAGCACAATACCACAAAGACATCCACTCGAATCATGTAAAAAATATATGCTTAGAGCATAAGTTGTCCAATAGCCTGTACAAAACTACAAAACACATACAAACCTTGGTAATCAGCCCATCATCAATAACGGCACTGCTGATCTTCTTAAAGAGCTCATAAAGTGCCTCTATTTCACTTACACTGACTGCATCCAAATAAGGAAAATATCAATAATCTTCAGTAAACCGTTTTTTTGTTCTGTTGAATAGAGAGGAGCTGCATTAAAAATACATTAGAGCTACAATCGATTCTATATCTGTTTTTATTTAGCTCTACATACTGGAAAGCACAAAGTTAAAGCAAGATACAATCATACAAAAGCCATTCTAAACGATATGGCATTAATTCATAGGCACGTATTCATCTATCATTGTTAAAACTCACTGCTGCAATACATGATACAGATAAATAATGGCATGACAAACAAAAAACAGATTGATAGCATACAAACTGTCTCCCTCGCAAGAAGTTCAGGATCTTCAAGGCCTCTTGATTGCTTGTATAAATCAAGGTCACAACACCGCAGTAGGGAAGCACCTAAATGCTTAAATGCCCCTATGCACCGCAACATGATATTTTCAGCAAATCAAAACACTCCATACCTGTTTGAACAGAGGAAAGGAAAAGAAATGTTATTTAGGTCACTCTATGCAAGAAAATTATCCATATGCAGGAAAAGCGCAGAATGGACCTTTTAATCATTTCCAGCTTCTGCTGTCCAAATTAAAATTGCCAAAATCTGTAGAAAAACTGGAGCTGTCAAGACCTGGTTCCAGGAATGAAAGAAAATTGTTCAATGCGACCTGATGCAGCAAGATATCCTCAACCATACATGAGACATAGCTTTTGATAGCTGTAGAATGTCAGGACAAGCTGCAACATGTTTCGGTCAGCACATGGACATATCACATAGTGCATGATGTCTGTTGAAATATTTGAAGTTGTTTTTTCTGTTCCTTTTTGTCTTCTTTCCTTTTCTAGAATGTGGAGGAATATATATTTTTCTCTACCGCAATAGCATTAATTATCTAGACTCAATAGCCTATTTATATAGCATATTCCTGAGGGTGAAATTCAGAGATCTGTTTTCCTTTCTTAAGCCCAAATATAGGAGGCATAACCAAGTTAGACAGCAAGTGTACAAAAGAATAGCCAAACAAAAAACAGACTCCAGGATCAGAATATACTTCAATGTCTATGGAGTGTACAGGTTGATAACGCATAATCCAACTTAAGATTTGAATGACCCAGAGTGGTAATTGGTGACTTGTGAGGAATAACTTGCGTTTCAATCTTTTCAGGTGATACATCCTAGCATTTTCATGGAAAGTCAGGGAAAAAACAATAGAAAGCTCCTAAACATTGAAGTTTTGAAGGGAAAAAATACAGTTTACTAGGTAATGAAGGGAGATACTGATCAAATTCAACCAAGTCATTCCCAAGATGGCCTCAAACATCTAGCTCAAAACCATTTTTTGGAATTATTGCAATAAAAACAGGCATTGANCCCCAACTCTTTATTCACTAGACTCGAGCTTAGAATTATGACATCATACGACTAAATTAGGCGTAATTCGACACTAACTCCACTAAAATTCCAGAGTAACCAACAGAATTAACAATGAGACGATCACAGATTGAGAATCTACTATTAACAAACTTCAAGAATTCGCCCCTACGACACGAACTCCACTGAAATTCCAGAGTAACAAAAAAGATTAACAATGAGACGATCACAGATTGAGAATCTACTATTAACAAACTTCAAGAATTCGCCCCTACTGACCCATATAGCACAAAAGACGTCTATAACAAGATCCGATCATCCAATTCCACAAGCAACACGAGCGAAACAAAATATAAGTTAAGAACAAAACTGTACGATAGAATTAGTTGCGTGAATTTTCTACCGTACAGTGATAAAGCTCCGAGATTTTCTGAATTCTGTGAACGATAATTAGTAAATAAACTCGACGATCAGTTTTTCAGCTCAGAAGCCAATTAAAGCAAAAGAAACGAATAACGACTGAATATTCTTTCGTTTTCCCACCGTTACTCTGCAAGCTAACGGCAGAGCACAAAGGGAAAGCGCTCACCTTTTTCCCGAAGAGTGAAGGGAAAGCTCAGCAACGACGCTTTTGAATTGTACACGCTTTCGTGCGCCTCGCGGTATTTGTATCAAAGCTAAGGAAGGTGATGAGAGAGAGAGAGAGAGAGAGAGAGAGCTGGGAATTTGAGGCTGTTCACACTTCACAGACAGCGTTACAAGACGTAAATTGTTTTATAATACAAATAATGACAGTAATTTTGGACACGAACGTGACAGATGCGCATCCTCCAATAAAAAAAGAAAAAGAAAAAAAAGACAAATAATGACAATGCGTAATCGTCTTAAAAAATAATTAAATTTATTATTAAAAAATTATTATTATTATTTATATAGATTTCTTATTTACTTATTTTTTAAAAATAATTTCACGGTATTTACACTTTACAACTATAAATAGAATTTCTTTTAAAGTAAAATAATTATTTCTTCATTTTTTTTTGTTACTTTATTATTTTCTATAGTTACTATTTTGAAAAATATTTATTCTCTAGATGAATCTAAAATATAACTAAATTTTGTATAAATGATTTATATTAGACTAGCTAAAAATATTCAATTTAGACTTTAAGCTACAGACACCAGTTACAGTAATTTTTAAAGTTAGAGAGTTACTATTCACCTATCAAACTTATATTTGATTCATAAATAATCAATAAAGCTTTCTTAAATTCTTTTTAAGACTTTCATTAGTAAACAATGCTATATTATGTCCAGATTTTCTAGAAAAATATTTTTTTGTAAACAAGGTTATATTTTGTTGGATAATTAGGTTGGTATAAAAATTAGTTGGAAAACAATATTTTTAAGTAAAATTAAATTCTTAATTAATATATTAAGTGTATTTCTAAAATATTAAAAAAATATAAAAAATAATTATTAAAATATATAATATTATTTTATTATTTTGACTTTAAGATAGATAGTCTAATGTGGTTAATATCTTCAATAGTTTCCTAAATTTTTAACTAAATTTTAGACTTGACAATAACTAAACCATTATCAATGCTCTAAGAGAGGATTTGATTATTAAAAAATAAAATAAAAATCTATTAAATTTTTAAAAAATATATCTACAAGTTCAAGGGGGACTACTTTCTCTATCTAAATAAACAAGAGTTATTATTTAAGTGAGATTACAATAGTTTGTTAATCTTATCCTTTAAATTATATTATCAAAACATTTTTTTTTATATTTTATATATTAATTTTTATAATATACCATATATCAATTTATCTACATCAATTAGATATTTTTATTTAAATACTTTTTATTTATTTTAAATATTTTTTCAAACTACTAATAATATTTTTCATATTTTTAATATTTACAATAGGATCTCAAACCCTCCCTCGTCTCTCGTGAAAAACCGAAGCAATTTGTTTCCGTTTCAAATAGCTTCGCTTGCTGTCATTTTAACCTAAAGCTCATGTACAAAACCTCCATTGATTCAAGTGAAGAACTCAAAAGTTAAATCTTAATACCATTTTCGGAAGAGTTAATCAGACCCTGAAACTAAGAGGGAAAAAATCAACAAATTGGGAAAAGAAATTATACGAAGCAGGCTGTGCGATTTTGGGGTGTTTGGAGAGAGGATTTTGTTACTTTCAATGCCGGTGTTGCCAGACGAAGACGAGGCAGCCATTGTTGCTGCGAGAGAAAACTCAGTGATGGCATCGATGAACAACAATTTCAGTTTTACTAGAGGAAGAAGATGGCACCAAACAAAACATGGGCTAATATCATTATTTTACAGAAATATGAGTTTTACATAACCGAATGAGAATCCTCTTTAGTTATTTCAAATTAGATATCATTATTTTGCCTCATTTAATTTATAAAATTTAAAATTTAAAATTTATTTTTTATATTAAATTATACAATTTTTTTTAAAATTTTTTTATAACCTTCGTATGCGAGAGAAAATCTGCGGCATGTCATAAATATCTAAAATTAATGACAAAAGTTTTATGATTTTTTAGGGGAGATGGAGTGTCCGTTATACAAAAGAATACCTCGCAAGTTTGGGCGTTTAGGAAAGGAAATGGGACCGACTTTCCTTTAGCCGTAGGACTCCATGGTTGCGCTTGATTGGGCCTATAACTGATTTGGATCCCTGCCTATCAAAGTTGATAACTTTTATTTTTATCAAATAATTAATCATATTAAAGGGATTTTTTTCTTAATAGCACATTAAAACAGGTTGGTAAGTAAACATCATGAAACCCATTATAATCTTTTAAAAAAATTGAAACCCATTATAATTATTAAATTAATTTTTACTTTTATATAATTATTAAATATATATGTAAATTTGTTGATGAAAAAAAATGGTAAACGGGCTGGGGCTGGCCATCCAAAGTTCGGAGATGTGTAAAGTGAAGTGAGAGTGCAGAGGGTATAGGGCCGGATGGTGGACACGCCATTGGCAAGCGTCTAAGCTCAAACACCCCGAATCGCGCCGCGTACTACTGCTATTAATCTAGGGTGTGAAAAAAAGTAACCGGTAAACCGGATAGGACGAGATCTTTGGATTTGGTCCGGTCGGTTTTGTTTTTATTTTTAAATTTATTGAAATGAATTAGACCGGTTCATATATGTATTTTAATTTTTTATATTGTATAAATATGTTTTATATGATTTATTATATTATATATAATTTATATATATATAAGAATTTTGTATTATATGATAAATTATTAATTAATATAATATTAAATTTTAAGATTCTATATAAATTATAAAATATTATCACTATAGTCTATTATATTAATAGTTATACTAATCATTATTTTATATATTATAATATATCATTATAGTCTATAAATAATTATAATATATTATATACTATATTATTTTTGATAAGTATTATTATATACTATAATATATACTATATAATATATAAAAACAAATTGGATTGAATACCATCGAAATTGATAAAATCAAAAATATATGTTTAGGGTGTAACTGATGTATAGTATCGATTATTCAAATAGATATAACAATTCAATTCTAAAATAGGATGAAAATTGGACTGAACCCAATCGTTAGGTTTTGTTTGTATTTTCAATCCAATTCAATTTATCATTATAATTTTTTTAAATTTTAATATAAAATATAATAAATAATTATAATTTTTTTAAATTTTAAAATAATAATAATATTAAAAATAATATTTTAATAATATTTTATCACCTTAACTCAACTCAACCCATCTCAATATCTAAAGACAGCCGTACTACTACTCGTTTTCAGTACATAATCCAGATCACATTTATCAGCGTCTCCGAGTCCCCAACACAAGACAACACAACACAACGAAAACCATTCGCAATTTCGCATACTCAAAACAAAACAATTGGTAAAATCGATGGGAAAGAGAAAAGAGCGTCGTCTCGCAGCTCTGAGCAACGCTGGTCGCCGTGTCAAGCTCGATCTCTGCGCGGAACCCTCTGGTATTCCCTCCCCTACCCCCCCTCTCCCTCCGTTGTCTTATTAGGGTTTTGTATCTGTTCACATTTGCACCTATTTCTTGTAAAGATCTTTTGTGGTTCCTTCCTTATCTTAGGATTTCCAATCGTGATAGATGACAGATAGTCTTTTTATGTAGCTGAATGAAAAATCACACCTTTTACTTGTAAAAGAAAATACGCCTTCTGTTCGCTATGTCTAGGTTTTTCACCATATATAAGGTTCCCTTTGTTAGCAATTATTTTGGGAAAATTCCATGGCCTAAAGGAAACTATAAGTTTCAGTTTAGATTGATATTTGACCTGTAACCAAATTGAACATCTGTGCTATTTTATTTTTGAGTCTGCACCGAAATTATTGACAAGACTAAGATACGTAGTCGTATTGTAATAGCTTCTGCTTACGCTCTCTCATAAAAGCAAATGGGGGTGTTGTTTGTATGGTTATAAACTTGATCGGAAATTCAAAATTGTGGCTAGTTTTGATGTTGAGTTACTCTAAGTATCCACTGTTTCAGTAATGATGATTTGTATGCTTTGGTAATTCTGAAGCATCACTGGTTTGCCTTCAGTTGAAATAAATCGTATTTTTTTATTTATCTTTCTATATTTTTTTACTTTTTTTAGGAGATTTGGGTGGCTCCACTGAGTATGATGAAATTGGAGTTGATAAAGATTCGAACCATCATGATGGGTTACCCAATTCACCAACTTCTTCAGGTGGGTTCCGTCGGTTTTCTTCGAAAGGACTATGTAGAAAGGAATTGAGTGCTCAACATTTTTTTGGTGGAAATATGGAACTGTATGTGCAAGACTTGTTATGTTTTTTGCCCCCAAGAAATTGTATTCCGACTGTAGGGTTGCCGTGATGTTGGGAGCATTCATCTCAGATCAGGTTGGGCCCTCCCCAAGTGAAATTATGAATGACTCCCAATCGATATGCCCTTGGTGCTAGCATCAAAGGATTTTGGAGGTTTCGACAATTTTTTTTTCTCATCGGTTCGTATGTCTCTGGCTTTATTTGCTTTATGCCCCACTGACAGTTTTATTCAATGTGTAACAGGTGGCTGTGAATAGGTCTTAACTGCTCACGTTGAATTTTAATATCTGCCTTTTTACAGAATCTCTTGTTTTACCTGATATTGATTCCAACCACTTCAGTTTTATCAGAATATTCCTCAGCTGTCTGCTTTTAACATTCGGATATATTGATTATAATAAGTATAAAATAATGATATTGGAAGTATCTCTGACATGCTAGCTTTTTGTCTTCAGGTCAACAACCACAGAATCCTCTACTGTTGCTTGGCCAATATAGTGATGATGAGTTCGATGAGGAATCAAATAAAGGACTTAATCATGCCATTGCTGAAACCTCCTCACCTAATGAAGAGGTAATTAATTAACTCTTTATACTGCATTTGTTAAATTGGGATCTGAAGGATCCGTTGTTTAGGTTTTCCAATGGGACAGAGATTAGCTTACTAGCGAACTCTCCTTGATCAGGATGGCTTATTTGTTTTTTGTTTTCTTTTTTGATAAGTAAAGAGCTTATAGGCTTTTTTCATTTTATTTTTGAATATATATCTATAATTCCCCCCCCCCCCCTTCTCTCTCTCTCTCAAAACACATTGCTATATGTGAAAAACCAATTCACATTAGTTGGATTATGTTAATTTTGATGAGATGTGGAGAAATGGATCATTAATGACTGTTTTTCAATGCATGGCTTGAATTTGTTTTGAAAGTGTAATTGTTTGTTTGGAAATTTCTATGTTCACTAGATGATGATGATGATGATTATTATTATTTCCTCTGCTATTATTTTGCTATAACTATTTTTCATTAGATTTTCAAATGCCTATTCTATGAAAAGCCTATGTTATGCCTACAAATTTGGTTTTCCAGAAAATACAATGTTTCATTATGATGTAACTTGATTTATCTGAAAATGTCCAAATGTGGTTAAATTTTACTTGTTCGTTCCCTTGGTCATGGATAAATTTTGTTCCCTTCTCATGTTGAAAATCTGTTTCTTGTGCTTTACACCTGGTAAAAGGTTATCTATATTACTGAGGTGCATCTGTTAATAGAAGACAAGCTACACGGCAAATTTGTAGTGTCTGTTCACTTAATAGATCCCACACTGTGTCTTTTTAATTTTTGTTTGCTTGGAATGCTAATTGCACGCTTCTTGTCTATCAGGTTAAGCCTTTGTTTGATGAAGAATGCAAATATCTGGATGTCAATATTGGTGAAGACCTTTTTGTCGAGAAGGTCAAACAACAGGATAGTGAGCGGGAGTCTATGCCACCTGATATTACCCATAATCTGGAGAGCTGTGATAGAGGGGAAAGCAATCCCACCACGCTAGGAGATTTACAAGAAGAAACAGAGTTGACGGAACAGAATTCAGTTTCTGGAACATCTGATGCACAAGTTGTTGGTGATGTTATTTTGGGCTGGAAGATGGTAATGCATGAGGAGAGTAACCGTTACTATTACTGGAATACTGAAACTGGGGAGACTTCATGGGAAGTACCTGATGTTTTGGCTCAGGCAACTGGATTGACCAATGGTCTGACAGTCTCTACTGTTACTGAAAAAACAGTATGTGCTTCTATGGCTATAGGGGATTCCAACATCATTTCAGATGCGATGTTAAGTGTTTCTTCAGCTGCACACCTAATTGAAGGGACCACGGATGCCAATATGGTTGCTCATGGATTAGACGCTTATGGGCATGGACACCAGATGGATGATTGCAGTGAAGTGTACAAAAATGAAGCTCGAAAAGACTCAAGTTCGAGCACCGATGTTAACGCTAGCGAATTAGGAGCTCGTTTTGATAAGTACGTGCTTAACACTGAAGCTACTAAAGGATATGAATCGGGAGTTGATCTTTCTTCTCATCTTGTGAAACAGTGTGAGTGTTTGTTAGAGAGGTTGAAGCCACTTAAAGGGTAAGCAAATCCTGCTTTGCTTTTTCTTCATTTTCTCAAAGAATTTGATTTTAATCATTTGATGGCCAGAAATTATTTTTAGAAAATAAAAAGAGAGGATTATGAAATTCCTAGTTCTTCAACTTAAAAATATTTTAATAAGCCCCCCTACGAGAACATTCCCATGGAAGAACATATGGAAGACTAAGGCCCTCCTAAAAGCTTCTTTTTTTGTATGGATAGCTTCGTTAGGGAAGATGTTCACCTTATAATCTAAGGATAATCTAAGTTAATAGGTGAGTTTGTAGATCACCTATTATTGCATTGTGATGCAACCATGAGTTTATGGAACGATATTTGTGAGAGGGACTTATTTGGGTAATGCCAAGAAGGGTTGTTGACTTTTTGGCTAGTTGGCAAGGCATCCGGGGTAAGTCTCAGATTGCAACTATGTGGAAGATGATACCGACCTGCCTATGGTGGTGCATATGGATGGAGAGAAACGGTCGGAGTTTTGAGGGTTCAGTTTTGAGGATTGTGAACGGACAATGGATGAGCTTAAAACTTTTTTTTTCACACTTTATTCCATTGGTCGATTGTTTAATGGCATGAGCGTATATGATTTTCTTGTATCTTTAGACAGTCATGCCTAGGTGTGGCTATTGTATATATCTCGTGAAGTTGGCTTCACCTATTATCAATAAAATTCTTATTTACTGAAAAAAAAAAATTCTAATAACTTCAGTTTATGTTTCAGGTCCCATCACATGCAAGGTCTTGACTGGGTGTTAGAGTTTATTTTGGAAGTTGAGATTAGACTTTCTGATTTGAAGTCACTTTCATACTATGGCTCATCATTGCTTCCATTTTGGACATACACTGAAAAGCAGCTTAAACGGATTGAGAGTGGAATTAATGATGGAATCTCTAAGATTGCTGAATCTACACATATGGATGAAGTTGAGGGAACTCATGTTTCTACCTTCAATGGGAAGGGCGAATTGCAGGAAACTATGCGGCTTGAGTCTGAAGCAAATGGAACTGAAACTAAAGGGGTTCTTTCTGCTTCTGTTGATACATCAATGATAGTTCAGAAAATTTTGCATGGTAAAGTACCTCATGTAAATGCTGAAGACATTTCTTCATCACCTACAAGAGGTTTAAGAAGTGATGTGGGAGTTGGTGAACTAGTCAATGAGGCTGAATTGGGTGATGAATCGAATCACAAGCATGGGTTTAATGCTGCAGAGGATGTTGACATGGACGTGGACATGGAAGTTGAAGATGCAACCTCTTCAGGCAACACAGCATTGAACCCAACACAGCTGAATCTACCTGCAGATTACCCCTCCTTGGTGCCAGAGGATGGGTTCACTGTGCCGCCTCCTCCGGATGAGGAATGGATTCCCCCACCCCCACCGGATAATGAGCATATTCCTCCCCCACCACCTGACGAGCCACCTGAACCACCTGAACCCTCATATCCTCCACCTCTGCCCTACATGGAGACAGGGCACCCTCTTACTTACACCGAGCAATACAATTTATCATATCCAGTCTCTAGTTTTGAATATCATGGACATACAGTAGCTGAAATCCTGAGCAGTAATTTATATGGACATGCTGAAGGATCTCAAGTTGCTGTGCCCCATGCGCCAATTTACTATAACACAGTTCCTAGTACATTTACCAACATAGCTTCTGACCTGGTTAACCCTGTTCAGCCTATAGTTTACTATGAGGTTCAAGATGGAACAGTCCCTGCAGTACCTGTAGTTAGTGGTGTGGAGTCCTCTGGGTTTCAGAGTGAGCCAGCTCCTGTTAGCTATGACACCTTTTCTGCTGAACAAGTTGCCCCTGTCGACTCCTTTGTGGGAGCGGGTCATAATTCACTACTGAATGTGAACGCTAATATTTCTGGTGGTGGTGGTGAGACTGACAAGGCATCTATAGAGGTTCCTTCTACCTCAGCTACTATCCAAGCTCCTTCAACCATTTCGGTTAAAGACAATTTTCCTGTGCCACCAACTGATTCTATTTCAGCTGCTGTCGTTACTGCCACATCATTGGGTACCAAGGTTCAATCTAAAGGTATGGTTACTGATTACCTGGGTTACTTAGTGGTCTTCCTGATTTGCATTCATGTTATGGTTGTAAGCATACTTAGGGCCGATGTACGAGTTACTGGATGATTACCATTATAGTTGTAGTTTGTACTTTTCTTGGATATTTGGTTCTCGAAACAGTCAAATAGAAAAAGTTTTTAAGGAGTCAAGAATCTGTTAGATTGTGTTACTAAATTATTCCGTCTTAGTGATGCTCCTGCTGGTACTATTGATGGATTCTATATCTATGTCAATGGTGTACTGGCATCATGCTGTATCTAGAATTCTAGAATGGGACATATATCTTGGTGAATTAAGGGGATGCTTGGGGAATGAGATAAGATGAAAATTTTGTAAATAGTAGTAAGATGGTTTGTGAATAGTAATGAGATAG
This sequence comes from Pterocarya stenoptera, assembly GCA_003123785.1. Classification (NCBI taxonomy): domain Eukaryota; kingdom Viridiplantae; phylum Streptophyta; class Magnoliopsida; order Fagales; family Juglandaceae; genus Pterocarya; species Pterocarya stenoptera. Next base: position 66,624 of record QEOT01001948.1, read on the forward strand.
TTTGAGTCAAGTATTTATTGGGTTTTGGGAAATGAGAGAAAAAGTTGAATAGAAAATATTACAAAATTAAAATATTTTAGAATATAATTTTTTAATATTGTTTTTGTTTTGGGATTTGAAAAAGTTGAATTATTTTTTATTTTTTACTTGAAAGTTTGGAAAAATTGTAATGATTAGTTTGAAAGTGTTTGTGTTTGAATGATGTTTGGGAAGTAAATGGGATGGGATAATATGAGATGGGATGAGATGAAAAACTTTTCCAAACATCCTTGAAATCTTTGTACTTGTCAAGTTATCCCATTTGGGGTAAGTCATGCCATATTTTGGGTTTTGTGTTGGAAAACTTGCTTTATTTATGATGAATGAATGAGATTCTGAATTTCAGTTCTCTCTCTATCTAGGTAGTAAGCTTTTGGTTACTTGGTGCTCGTATTGTGGTTTAAGTATTACATGCTAAATAGCTGTGTTTGTGTGGTTCAATGTGAATCTATTAAATACTTGACACTTTTTCTTTTTTCGGGGTAGGCACGTCTTTGGGCTTGGTCTAGATTGGATAGGTTTCTAACTTATAAAAAAAAAAAAAGATTGGATAGGTTTCTAATTTCTCCTTGGGCTTTGTTAGGATCATTTTCCTAGATGGGTTAATGTTCATTATTTCCTTATATCTATTTCTGCTCCCTAGCTAGGTGTTTTCTCTTCTATACATCCAGTATACTTAGCTACGTCTGTTGATATTAATAAATTTGTACTTTTAAAATAAAAAACTTCCTTTTTCTTTTGATCAGGTCTGCGCAGTAAAAAGCGGACAATAGCAGCTGCTCCATCCTTAAGGTCTAATAAAAAAGTCTCCAGTTTGGTGGATAAAGTATGTTTTTATCCTACTACATCCCCACCCCTAAAAAAAAAGGGTTGTCTTTGTTTGTTGTTCTTTTATGATTAATACATTTATTTTATCAGTGGAAGGCAGCAAAAGAGGAGTTGCTTGAAGATGAGAAAGAACCTGAAGATCCTTATGAGATCTTAGAAAGGAAGCGACAAAGGGAAATAGAGGTCTGCAGATGGAAGTCTGCTCACAAATTACTATAATTTAGGCCTTTGCTGGTTCCTTACATGTTTTATGATTGCAGGAATGGCATGCACGGCAAATTGCCACTGGAGAGGCCAAAGATAATGCTAATTTTCAGCCTCTGGGCGGGGATTGGTATTGGCCTAACACTCATCTTAACGATTCTTTATTTCATGAAATTCTTACGGCAATGTGCAGCACCAAGGATTATGTTATTACTTGGTTAATTCAAAAGAATTTCCTGAATGTTTGTTTAGTCTTTGTTCCACTTGAATTACCCGAGCTGCACTTGCAAAAAACTTCTTGCTGAGATCGCCTGTTCACCCTTGGGATTGGTCAGGATACTGTTCCTGGACACTCGGTGCCAATAAAAAAAAAAAAAAAATTCGTTTGGGGCTCATTTGGGGAGTGAGATGAGATGATAATTTTGTGAATAGTAGTAATATAGCTTGTGAATAGTAGTGAGATAGTTTGAGTTAAGTATTTTTTGAGTTTTGGGAAATGAGAGAAAAAGTTGAATAAAAAATATTATAAAATCAAAATATTGTTAGAATATAGTTTTATAATATAATTTTTGTTTAGCGATTTGAAAAAGTTGAACTTCTGTTTAAAAGTTTAGGAAAGCTGTAGTGATTAGTTTGAAAATTTTGCATTTGAATTATGTTTGGGAAGGAGATGGAATAAGATGAGATGAGAAGGGATAATTCAAGATGAGATCAATTTTCAAACAAGCCTTTCTTTGCCTTTTTCCCTTTCTGTGGTGGTTAGATTTTTTTTTTTAACTTTTTAACTTACAAAAATTTTTTTTTGAACTTTTATTAGGAGTTTTGGACTCTCTGTGCATGCCCAGGCACGTGCATACACATCTAACTTATAATCAATTTTTATCTTATTTCAACTCTGTGTTGTGTAATTCCTATTTATTTAGGCGTGAGCGGGTGAAGCGCAGGAGAGCTCAGTTAGCCAATAAGGCTGCAAAGACTCTGTCAGTGGCAAATACTGATGGAAACCAGCAGCCTGATTTAATAGAACTCTCGAGAGATCTTCCATCAGGATGGCAGGTATGTTTGATAATTGTGGTGGCATGCTCAATGTGGATTGGGCCTTTCTTGTTTTTGAGAGAAGTGAAATTAGTTTACCGAACTGCTCTATTTCTATGGTTATTATAATCCCGTGGGGTTGTCTCAAGTAGTAAATGTCTTAAGCTTGGGGGTATGCTCTCTCCAGTTCTAAAGTTCAAATTCCCTTGGGTGCAACAATTTCTAGAGACCATCAGATTGAGGATTTCCCCTTACATTACTCGAGGTGTACTTGTGGAAAACTCTTTGTTGGGCCTTACACCTTTGGAATTAGTCGGGACGCTGTTCCCGAACACCCGTGATGTCAATAAAAAAAATTTCTATGGTTATTACACACAATGAGGTGATGTGTTAAACAAGTATCTTCAGACCCTCCCTTTACCAGCATGTAGTTGGCAAGCTTTTGACTTTTTTTTCCTGGTATGGGAGAGGGAAAACGAAGTCTCGATCCCAGAGTGGTCCAAGTAGAGGGAAAATTAAGTCTCGATCACCGAAGCATTGAATGTCCAACATGGAAATCTACTTGGTCGATAATGTTGGACATATGGAGATCATACTAGTTTGGTTTTCCGGAGACTTCTGGCCACTTGCTAGATTTTCTCGTTAGAGTGATCTTGATTTACTGGGAGTCTTATTTGTTCCGGACACTAATTTTATTTTCCAATCTTCCACTCTTCTACCCCGTTTTCAGGCTTATTGGGATGAAACATCGAAGCAGGTTTATTACGGCAATTCCGACACCACAGAGACAACATGGACGAGACCGACAAAATGAGCCTTTTTGAAAATAGTGTTGTGGTTCCGAAGTTCATACAGTTTTGAGTAATATCGGGTTATAATTTTTCATTTGTTATAATTTTTACCCATTGTATATCTGCGAACGCTGATTAGGAATCAATTTTATTTCCCTCAAATTATTTTCCATGAAAGCAAAAAGAAAAATTCTGGACTTAAACTCCACACTCCTTCACACTACTTAAAAATATGTGAATTTACTTTTTTTATTCTCATACTTCATATATCATATTTCTTAATGTGGAATATGAAATATGAAGTATATTGGTGAAAAGGTAAAATTATATATTTTTAAATAATGTGCAGAGTGTGAGACTCCTATGTAGTACGTTCCAAACAAAAATATAGAGTTGCATTTTGTTATTGCTGTGTGCTCGCGCGTGAGCCTCTTTTTTCTTTTTCTTTTTCTTCAGCTGGTACCCTTGTTTCAGCCGTGGAATGCTTGGGTTGTTTAACTAAATTAATAATTGATAAGGTACGTTACTCTTTCAATTTTTTTTTTTATGAAAAATTAACTTAATTTCATATATTTCTACTTAAAAAGTTAAATAAATCTGAACAAGATTTATAAAATATTACTATTTATAATTCAATTCATCTCCAACTCAAAACATAGCCTACTTGGCCCCATTGGGATTTAAATAAGGGATTGGATCGGTGCTAGCCAAGAGACATTCATATGAAAAATACCTAGATTTCGTTTTAACCAAAACAATCAGGAAGTTTAGTACAAGGAATTGTTCCAAGCACTTTGTTACCATATGTCTTCGAGGATTCTAGCGTATGCGCTTAATATTGGGTTTGACCAGCGTTACGGACACTTGGGATTTATCATTAACTTGAATGAAAAAGACAGTACGATGGGGCTCCCCAAGTCAGCCAAGTATAAAAGTTACCAGAGTTGACATATCATAACCATCACACAACAGTAATATTACTACTACTAGGATGTGACCACTAAATTAAACATTGGCGTACTGTTCATGTGAGGGTCCGTGTGGCGTGTACACCCAGCACAAATTAACTCCTATACAAATTAAAGAGAAAATTGCACCAATGATTTCCTGAAATATGTCCACCGATTTCTAGTTAAAGCGCACAGTCAATACGCACGTACAACAAATAAGATTAGGTTTGAATGGTAAAGTTGATATGAAATAAGTTGAATGTTGACTAAATTATTTTTAAAATATTATTATTATTTTAAAATTTAAAAAAATTAAATTTTTTATTTTATTTTATTTTATGTAGAAATTTGAGAAAGTTGTAATATTAGATGAGATAAATTGAGATTCCTCTAAATCGGGCCTTAATCTCATCTTTTCTAATATCCAAAATTGGCATGCTAAACTCAAGCCATCTACTTTATAGGAAAACTTTTTTTTTTTTTTTTTTTATAAGTTACTTTATAGGAAACTCGATACAGAAAGAATGCTGGACGAAAATACTACCCAAAACTGATTATGACTTCCAAACCTTTCCTCATCTTCTTCTTTCATCCCGATAAGCTCCCTCACTTTCCTTATCCTTTAAAAAGCCTAGAAAAGCCAGAAATCCAAAAAAGAAGAACCCACCCGACCAATTGCCTCCCCCTCCGCCACCTCCACCACCACCATCACCATCATCACGAGGTGGGAATCCGGACCCACCATCATCAAGTTGAGGTGACTTTTCCTTGCCTGAAATCGAAGTTAACCATTATTCACAAGTGAAATTTTTATGTAACCACCCTATACATACACTCATTTAAGAGTATTACGCAAAGCAAAAAGTACGAAGCTCTGACTAATGGATTGGCAGCAGACACTGATTCCCAAGGACAGTCCAAATTACAAACAAGGTGAACTGAACAGATCAAAGGGGCAATTACACTAGAGGGCTGAGAAATGAGCCCCAAAAAGAACCACAGTTGCATTATGGCAAACAAAAAAGCAGAGAAATGAGACAACTTTGGAAGTGGGACTGAATGAGTGGTGAAAAATAATCAATGATTCAGGCGTGAGAAATGATTTGTACAAGTTCTAAATAGACAAGCCTTGTGCCGGACTTTGTAAAAATGTGGACCCCACCTTGAAAAAGTGTAAAAGAAACCATTCTTTTTTAGTGAGACCCACTTTTTTATAAAAGGCCTGTGGGAGGAATGTCTATTTAGAGCTTGTACCTAACATTACTCTTCAGGGCATTGCTATGCCACTGGATCCCAGCAGTTCACACCCAACTATGACCTAAGGCAGGTGGCTTGATGTCTGGATAGCAACACCTTCACAACATTAGTAGTAGTTTAGCCGGTTGTTCATACTTAAAAAAAGCTATTACCAGGAATGTGAGTAATTGTTGGGGCCTCCCGTGTAACAGTTTGAGTTTGCTCTGCACCACATCTTGCATTCTGTACAAGAAACCAAAGATGAAGGTTGAAGAAAAAGGGGAAAAAGAGAGCATATCATCAAACCTCAAAATCCTACTCTCAATTTTGCACGTGACCATAGTAGGTCACTTGATATCAAAGGAGTCAAATCCATCACAGCATGAGACAAGAAAAGCATCCATGACAAGCAATGAATTTTTTTCTCTCTTGACAAGGACAAGAAATAGGAGATATGAAAGAATAAACCTACCAACACAGAATAACATCTAACAGAAGCAGACTGTGTTCGAGAAGAGTGCATGAGAGGTCTTCTTTTATCAATAGGCAAAATTTGGGCACCAAGCCCCACCGGTCTAGTTCTAGCAATTTCAGGTGGTCGCATTTTCCCATTGAACCGTTCAAATGAAATGAAAACCTTCACGAGATTAGATTGAGTAAGCCGAGTATGCCTGCTGCATTGACCCTCTCTTTTCCCTGTATAAAAAACCAGAACAGTGGAGTTGCATTATAAATAATCAGAATCTAAAGTTCTCTGGAAAAATAAGCAATTAAATAAAATTCCACAGAATGCGAACCAGAACTTAATATAGATGGAAAACGAGAAGATATTTCTTCAAAATATAACAATAAGACAATAAATACACCCCCCCCCCCGGGGGGCCCAGCAGGCGGGCGGCATCTGTACCCACACCATTATGTGCACAATGTATTCTGGCATTTTACACAATTTTGGTATCAATCCAACTGAAGAAAAATTCATCCTCCCCGCTCATTTTATTGTATCTATAATAAAATTGAGGTGAAAAAGAAGTCTATTATTTCAAAGTAAAACAAACACGTACTATATCACCATACTTTTCTGCCAAAGTAGAGGAACAAAGTCGTCATATTTACCTAGTACAAATTGATGTGAGGAGGCAACAATATTTGCAGTCAACATCAGAAACTTGATTTGTGTGGAGCAACAACCTGAAATATTAGTGTTTGCATTAGAGCAAAATGCATCTGATGAAAAAACTGAAATGAAACTTGTTAAGTAAATGAAGATTGAACACTGACGCAATTAAAAGCTGTAAAAAGAAAACCAACATAAATTGAAAAACCGGCTAGTCTTTAAGGTTGGCATCCAAAATCAGTTTATCCAAAACATAGTAGACTTTTGTTCCACAATGATATATTCCTTAAAATTGTTTGTGATATGAAAAATATATCATTTCTATAAATCTCAAATATACGAGTCTTGTAAATAAAAAATACTGTCACAATAAAACCTCAAATTGGAAATCCATTTAGAACTAAGCATATTTTAGATCAAAGTGAGTTGGGTAAGACTTGCAATTCTTTGCTTTTGGAGCAAAGGAGTAGTTCATGAAAGTTCTTTAGTCCCCAAAACAAAGGTTAAAAATAACTTAAAACTTAGCCAAGGGTCTTTGTTCCTAGTTGAAAATAGAAAAATATGTATCAAACACGTCTTGAAAGTGCCCTTAAATTCCCAACTTAAAACGCTCGTGAAAAGCAAAATAAGAAACAAAGTTCAATCCCCAACACACCCTGTAGGGCTGAGCCCGACTGAGTCGGAGTCGGTATGCAGGAAATCTGACTCCGGTCCGAATCTGACTTACATAGGCTCCAATCCGAGTGCGAAGTCTGATTTGGGCAAAATCTCATTCCAACCAATTGCATATAGAAATCAATACAAAGTATCTTTGACTTTGAGTTTTTAATTTTATAGTTTAAGGTATACTACGCAAATGGGTGGCAAAAATCTCTTATCATCGATCTGCTTCAGCATATAAATAAAAAACCCACAAGTGCTTCAAAAAATTCCAGACTTGTTCTATAAATTATTCAAAATAACTTAGAACTTAGAATTAAACCCAAAAGCAGCTATAGATTTGAGGCAGAAATCTACAATTTACACCAGAAAATTTACAAAGCAATATTTCAAAGAACTCCTCCACAAGTTTTCCTCGTCGTTAGCAAACCCATATCAAAAAATTCATCCACAATAAATCAATCTCAGGGGACTGGGGAGATTACCGTGGATTGANGGGGGGGGGGGGTCATTCTCTAAGTTTCAAATAGATTATACGGAACATAATTAACAAAGCTTGCCTTTGCCCCATTGCTCTAATACGAAAAGAAAATTCCGCCCTTTATTCTTATCTTTACGAATCATGGCATTGTAAAATCCAATTAAAATCTATCAGAACCCTAAACAGAAATCTATGATCAGTGAACTAAGGTAATAAAGTTCTAATACGAAACTAAGGCTTTAAAAAACAAAAGCTTTTGCTTATACTGCGTTTGTTCGAGGAGAAAACCCACGGAAAATTGGACGATTTTACGTAGAACTGGGAATTCATCGAAAATGAGCTCACCTCAAGAAAATCGAACGCTCGGACTATAGCAATTTGAAGGTGGGTTATCCTCTTGGTGCCGGAACGATTGGGAAAAGAGAAAAGAAGACAGAATGAATCTAGAAGTAGTGTTTGGATTCGCGTTGAATTTATGGCAGCCAAACAGGGAGTGCGAGCTGCAAGTACAAGCGGAGGAGAAGAAGAGAGTAATAAGTTGGACTGGCTATGGATTAGGCCTTGATCTGACCCAATCAACACAAAGAGCCCAAATATAAAGTAAACGTTAATCTTGCGGGCCGGCTCATCTGCTTACGAGGGATGGCTTTTGCTGCACTTTTTCACCCATATTTATTGAACAGAGAAATGATAATTCCAGTTATGAATGTGTAAACGTTGCGTAATTATTTTTAAAAAATTAAATAAATATAAAGTTCACATAAAATGAAAATTCATTTTTTAATAGTAAACTTTCCTTTTTTTTAAAGTGATTGTACGGTGATTACGCATTCTAAGATTATATGTAGTATTACTCTATTCAAAAATTCCAATCAAAATCTTATAATTCATAACAAAAATTTTTCTTTTGATTTTTTTTTTTTTTAAAGTTTTGTTACACATAAGTTGATATTAGTGAGACTCATTATAATTTTTTTTAAAAATTCAATACACCAATAATTTTTTAGCATAACGGATGTTGAAGGCTTCCACATAAGCAATGTGTTAAAAACAGTAAAAGGGATAAAAGTAGTACACTCAGGCTAGACTAGCCCAATATTGTATTGTATTGCATATTAACCCCCCGGGGGTTTTGGGTTATATAATCAATGCCAAGATTTCTGAAAGGAAATATGAATTGAAGGACCAAATAATGTCACTCGTGTCCCTTACAAACTTTTGTCAAGAATGATTTTAACACAGCTTGTACTGCTTTACTTGGATGAGCTTCAATGGATTTTTCAAGCTTCCCGTAATTCTCGCTCTCATACTCCGCAGCCACACCCTGCATCATAAGTACTAGTTTATAAATTTAAAATAATAATAATAATTCAAGAAGAAAATGGGTAAATGAATATTGAAGGAAATTATATCCAGTACTGATAAGAGTCGTATATGAGTATAATATCCCATAACGGACCTTACCGACCACTTCAGGAGCACCAAAACAATCCGTGTACTCATCCTATACAGAACAGAGTATCATTAACACTGCCACAGAAGCTTTGGGAAATTATCCATTTAAAAAAAAAAAAAAAAAAATTTGCGCATTTACAAACATACATCCATACACGAACATAGACATATATGCATTTGCTGACAAGACATGCCGGCAAGGGAAAAGAAAGAAAAACTTGGCTATTATAATTTGCTGTTGAAACAGCAGCTGTAACGCTTCAGGTATATACTTTCAGCAATCAAATCAAAGTATGGATTCCCTTTTGCAACAAACAATTACCTGTACTGGAAAATAAATTCCCATTTCGACCAGAATGTTCTTCACATTAATATGATTTTCAAGATTTTCTCCAGACATGAGCAATGCACAAGCAACCTGGATACATAAGAGTGATCATATATAAATAATATTGAAGGATCTAAGTAGATTCACTAAATTTGGCATAAATAAGCACTTCTTAGAAAGAAGCAAGCACAAGTACTGAAAATTATGAGGAGAGGGGGTTATATGACAGGTCCAATAGACACTGGTCTTTCTGATCTCTAATGGGTTACATACATTGGTATAGTCTTCTTATTATATATAGACATAAGAGAGACATAGAAGACAAAAAAGAGAGAGAGGAAGGGGGTTTTCTCTACAAGGGTTTCATCTCATACAAAGCTGGTATTTGGATGCTTTCATGGGGGTGTTTGGAGAGAATATCATGACCACAGCATCCAAAATTTCCTGCAAGTGAGCAGTTTCAGGTGGAAATAAATTTTAACCGGTAGTGAGCAACAAGTTCAAGGAACACTACTGTCTTCAAAGAATGGGATTTAAAGAAAAACCTCTCGAAATGGGCTCCATACAAAGATAAATATATATTAATAAGACTAAGAAACGAGAGATACGAACATAAAATTATGAGAAAACTACTCACTGAAAGGTAGTGTGAATAATAAGTGGTTTTGTAGTACTGAACAATGCGTAGGTGGTGGCTGCATGACAACACAAATATCTAAATTTTAGAAACACAAAATGAATGATTGGAAGTTAAATTGTATATAAAGAAGAAACCATATATGCACTACCAATATCGCAAATTGTTACTTACAGATCAGGCAGTGAGAACTTAGATAGATGATCTTTCTCTCCTACAAGCCTACTGGTAATTAAATCTGTCATTTTCCCTGACGCGGTCTGGAATTCCATCTGTACGCATGTAAATAATGTCAAGATTTGTCTTTGGTTAAAAAGAACACTCACTGGTAGTACTTGTACTGCTTTACAATATATGGAATGATCGATAATCCCACCTCATTAAATAAATCCAGCAGATCCACGTAATAAGCCTTTTCTCTAAAATGTTTTTTGAGAATTCTTGTGATGTGGTTGTGGAGAATTGTGCCATCATTTACAGCAATCATACCGACCTAAGATTAATATAATTTACACAAGTTGGGAAAAAACATCAACACGCCTTTTATAGCTAGTAAGAAGGAAAGTATTCACTCTTTACTAAAAGTTCGCACCTTGGGTTGCTTAAACCAACAGGGTTGACCACGGCGCTTGACAGCATCTTCTGGGATATTGTCTGTGATATCGTCAAGAACACGAAAATATGCTTGAAGCTGCAAGACTCATTCATTGTTAAGATGGGAAAAAAGTGAAATAAAGTGGTATCTATGCAGGGTAATTGCCATGGGCGGATTAAATCAGGATCAGCCAATAAATTAAAGAGCAAAGAGGTAGGTTGTAGTCTTATATACCCATTCAATGCACCAGCCTAGTGCACACGCGAGAAAAAACTCATCGTCAGTTAGTTCCTTTCCTTCTTTCAGCAATTTGTAGCTGTCAATGACAGAGAGTCCTCGGTTCAGCTTTCCTGCCAATAGTCCAATCCAACTATTTTCATTTTCTTTACATTGGAGGGCAATAATTACTAGCATTAGCACGAAGATTTCATAAGAATAAAGTAGAAAATTTCTTAAATATCATATCTGCAGTCTGCACACCTCTTGGTACGTTGTGGTCCAGCATCTGCAAAGAGCGGGTGGCATAGACACGATTTAAGTAAATAGACTAAACCAGGGATATTCTGTTCATACCTTATTAAATTTATCGTTTTTCAAGCATGAAAAAGACGGAAACGGCCTCCAGGGCTCAAAAACAATCAGCAAAACTTCTTCCCTCCTCCCATATTTGGCGTGAATACGACGTTTAAGATGGAGGATAATAGTTGTGATATGCTCAGGTTTGCAGTTCGAATAAGTTACAGGATTAAATAAGCTTCAAGGCCATTAAATAAGTTCGGGTTTGTACTTAATCTTTTCTTGATCGAGCTCATGATCATTGAATTATCTGTACGGGGGTGTGTGCGCGATACTTGGAGAGAAAGAGAGAGAGAGATCAGAGAGAGAGAGAGAGAGAGAGAGAGAGAGTACCCGCTCGACCCACTGGCGAAAATCGTCGGTGAAATCGAAAGCGGGGTCATGGAGGAGCTCAGACTTCAACACAGAGTACACGTCCAAGAATCTCGACCTCAAATCGCCCATGGTTTCTTATTTCTCGAGGAACTGACGCAGAGAGAGAGAGAGAGAGAGAGAGTGGTGGCGGGAGAGATGGTGGACGGGGAGTTTTTAAAAGGGAAAGGGACTAGGGAGTAGTGATTGGGGCGGCGTCGTTTTGTATAATTGGGTGGGCTGGTTTAATTAAATAAAAAAAAAATTGTAAGAGCATTCCAATCCAGTACCTTTAACCTCCTTTTCCATATCATTTAAGGAAAAATTTAAAAAATGCTCTCAAAATCTCCATCCATACGGATTTCTATTTTAGAAAAAAAATTTAAGTGATAAACAGTAGTTTTTATTCATTTTTTAAATTACTTTTATTAATATTTTATTCATTTTAATTTAATTGATTCTTTTTCCAATTATCTAACTTTTCTCCCATACTTATAATTTTTTATAGTTTTAAATAATAATTTTGAAAATAATTTAAATAACTACAAAAATATAAAAAATAATAATTTTATAAAGATTAAAAATAATTTAAATTTTTATTTAAAATATTCACTAGAATAATAATTCAAAACATAAGAAAAAATATTGAATAGTTAGATTATAAAATGGAAGTGAGGAAAAAAAATAATAAAAAAAAAAGAATAAATAAATATTATTTTAATAGAATAGAGAAATAATATAGAATGAGATATAGAAGATTTTTTAAATATGAGTAAAATTTATGATAAAATTATAAGTGTCTTTTTTTTTTATTTAACTAAAATTTAGAAAAAAATTTAGCAACCAGAAGGGATTTTGTCTAACAGGGTCAGCGGCTCGTGTTAAAGGAGCCGCCGCCTACTACTACCACTACTGGATAGTTGGTAACTTACTTCAAAGAAAGCCGATCGAGTGTAATTAATCTCCCCCCATAAAATAAATAAATAATATATTAATAGGTAGTAGCTTTCACATAACTCATAAACCGTAACCTAAAGGCGGCAATGAATTCTGTAGGTATTGATTAAAGTATTGTTTGGACAGTGAAATCAGTCGATCCGTAAATAATAATAAATAATTTGAATTAATATGTATTCTGAAATCTTAATAAATAAGAGATAAAAAATTAAAAAATAATTATAAAATTAAAATATTATTTTTTAATATATATAAATTTATTTTAAGTTTAAAAAAGTTAAATTAATTTTTATATTTTATTTAAAAATTTAAAAAATTTATAATAATTAGATAACAATTAAATGAAAAACATCTGTATAATAAATCAGAATAATAAATTGTGAGGATTTAAATTATTGCTATAATAATAATAATAATATAAATTAGCACCACCCTACACTCTAGTCTACTGCCGGAGGCTGAGCCCGAGCCTAAACCTGGGCTACTGCTACAACAAAACTTCTTGTTGGGGTCTATATGAGATGAAAATCAAAAAAACATAGCCCCTTTCATTTAATTTCAAAGTCAAAAGTTGTCCAAAATGCATTTCTCTTTACTGTTTCAACTTAATTAATGTACTAATGTTTTGATAATCGTTTCGGTTGAGACATTATAATGAAATATTTCAATGTTGATATCGTTTCGGATATAGTTTTAAAATAATTTATATATGAATAAATTATATTTCAAAATAATAATTTATATATGAATAAATTATATAAATATATATAAATTATAAATAGTCTGATTTGAATTATGAAGTCAAAAAATGAACTTACAATTTAAAGAAATGAAAAAGTAAAGGCCGAAATATCGATACTTATAACTTCCACATCTTGTCTTGGATGGATGGAGGGAGGAAGCCACTCAATCCCTCTTCCTCTCGTTCCTATTTTTTTTAGTATTTCCAAAATGGTGTGTTAGATCTAAAATAGATCATGACATGTTATCTATTTTTCATTTTTTTTTTATCAATCTTGGCAATTCAGTCTTAAACAAGGGTGTAAGATGCATGCAAAATGAGTGATTGTTTGAGTGGCTACAAAGATAACTTTACTAAGTTGGTGGTGATGGTATAAAAAGAAGCAATAATTTGAGAGGGATAAAGAGTAATTATCAGGTTATATTTTTGTACATGAAATTTTAAAAAATTACATACATGATACATTTTGTAAGATACACTGCTACACTCAGAAAGTGAGAAGACTACAACATTGATATCCGCCACCGTATATGTATACTCAAAGATGGTAGATTTGTTTTTTCAGTGGTTACTGGTGACCTCCACTGTACAAGCAATACTCACTCAAGTAACCACGATAATCCATTTATTTCACACCACTGACAAAATTAAAAATGAATATATATATATGTGTGTGTGTGTGTGTATAGTAAAAATGGAAAATGAAAGATCGAAAATAAAAAAAACTTTTGCTTGTGGGTGATGATATTGCTTTCTACCTCTTTAGTTCTTGTTTACAAAGAGGACAACAAGATATAATTTGGAGCCATTGATCTACACACTTGAGGTGGAACACATGGGAACATGGCAACTGCCTCAATTCTTCCTTGTCCTTGTACTTGGCTAGGCAAATACAACATTCCTGTTATTCCCACCACAAACACAAAGAAAACACAACAATCCCATCAGCAATTCAACCTTCAACACGCCAATATAGGGAATCTACTAAATTTGTTCTGTCTTAGTAAAGATATTAACTTATCTATAAGTGTAAGTTGAAATGAGACTTACTGGATCTTCATTTGCAAGGTCGGGATTGCAGTGAGTATCAGTGCAAGGTTCTAACTTGGTGTCGACTTCTTTGTACCTCCAACTGGGAAGTTGGGAAATTTGATCGTCGGATGCTCCTCTATCAGTTGACCCCGTGTTCATATTGTATCCGACGAAGCTGCTAATTAGTGGCACGCAACAACATAGTAGCAAAAATAGTAGGAATGGAAATGAGTAGCAGATTGCATTCCAAGCCAGCAGGGAGATGCAAAGCACGTGCAGTTTTGGAGCTCGATGAAAGGACCCAAATCGAGAGTCGAATACCCAAACATTACCCATCACAAACCATATTGCAAAGAACAATTCTAGTGAAGTTCGGCATTTGTTCATTAGATGTGAGATCCTGTATCCATTGCAACAATTAATTAAAAGGCTTCAAAAAGCTCGAGTTGTCAAAAACTCTCTGTACCACTTCCACTTAATTTATGAAAACTTGTTTGTGTATGAAAAAAATTAAAAGCAGGTAATTCATGAGTTTTTATCTTATTTTTCATCATTTAAATAGAGTGACCACCGACCATTATCAAATTGATTTGAAATTATTTATTATAACTTGAGGCTTTTAATCTTATCACTAAGGGTTCATCACTACTAAGCTGTTTGCATACTTCCACCCGAAGAACAAAATCAAAGACTTTTTTTTTTTTGGAAAACACATAATCATAGCAGCATGTTCTGAACAAATTATATATCATCAGCAAATTGACATCGACGTTTAAACCTGTAAACTGTAGTAGAATTTCCTATAACAAAATTGAGAACCTGAATAACAATTATATAAACTATAAAGCAATATCGCTGATGAGACATGAAACTCAATCACCGTCAAAATTGTCAAATTTTCCTCACTAAATGCATTTTAATCAGAACTCGAGAATTTTGGACTAAAAGCTTGGAGTCCGAACCAGTACCCGCCAGGAAAGAAATAACAAAAAATTGTCTTGTTCCGACATATTATTCGCATAGTATTGCTCTCCTGTCTAGAAAAAAATGTCGACTTCCTTCTCACTCATCTAGCATACATGATCTTTAACAAAATCAAAGACTTATCCTCAATAACAGTTGCATGATGTTTTATAACTAGCTCACAAATCTTTGTAATGATCCCAATAGACGAGCTGTCACTATTAGTACAAGGCATGGAAATCGATAATTTTGTTTAAGAGAAAAATATAAATGAATCATAGAAGGTGAATGAGAGAACTGTATGTGAAGCTAGCATACCTGGATTCTTCGCTGCCCCTCTGTTGTTCCACATCAGAAAAGCCGAAACTATCTCCATGATTGAGATGATGTCGGTAGCGTCCGTAGAGTAGCAGCAGACTAAGAATACAGCCAATATTATAACCAACAATCCATATTCTCATTGGCCAAACAGGTTTCTCCTTCTTGGAAATGGCTATAGTAAATGTTGTGATGCTTATTTGAATCACCAAAGTTATAAACTCCATCAGCATCCAAGTGCTTGAATCGAAAGGATTAGAGCCAAGATCAGATCTTGATCCATTCTGATAGTGGAATACTCTTCTTAAGAAAGAGAACCACCTTGCTCTGGAGATCCTCATCGCCATCCTTACCAAAGACGAAGAAGGTAGAGCACGAGTAGGCCTATGTCGATTGCCCACAACCATACGATCTTCTCCTGTTGGAGGATTTGATGAAAATGAAATCCCACTTCCTGAATTGCACAAGGAGTATGGTAGAAAGAAATGTCGGGTATTCATTTTGGATGATTTTTGTTGGACTAAAAACTAAGCTCCAAACTCTTCCAAACAATAAACAATAAGCCAGCTCAAGGAAACTTCAAAATCACAAAGATGGTATTGTTGAGTCACGAAAAAAGTGGCTTTCGGCTAATTCGTAGTGTCACGCAATTCATGAGATTTCACAATAAAAATGCTATCTGGGTGCGGCGGCCCTTGAGAACTGTTTTGAGGACCTTTCATCTCTGCGCACATAAAAAGCTTTGGGGTGAGCTTGTCAGCAGCAGTATGCCAAAACCCCCAATCCAGAAGCCAACTCTAGTGAATTCCAAACCCCAGAAAGCCCACTCGATATAATGAAAATCAAGCACCAACCATGGTTGGGTTTCCCTCGGACTAGTGAACTCTTCTTGGTCTCCGAACACCACAAAAGCTTGTAACTTTTAAGAACCTAAGATTCTAGACCCAAAAGCACACTAGAAAGCACCACTCCTGACACTAGATTTCAGAAGCTGTAATGGATACTTACGTATAGACCTCAATATGAACATGATCCAAGGGATTTTCAACCGTATATAGAAGGAGCAGAGCAAGATGGGTGTAAAGCATATGTCAGGAAGGTGAAGTTGGGCGTCTCAGATGGTGACCAAGACTCACCCGCAAAAGCTTTGCTTCGAGTTCAAGGGAATCAGAGGGTTTGGAGGGAAGCTAACCGTTGGCCTAACTTCCCTCTGGCTATTGTTTATTAAGCAAGCAAAGCTGAGAGAGCAACCGGTTCTTAGACTGCAAAACTCCTCTCTCTCTCTCCTCCCTGATTGAATATTGAAATGAAAGCGAAGATATTTCATTTAGAAGTTGGAACTTTAATTGGATAAGACTAAAGAGATTATTTGATGAATTACGTCTTCTAATTCTTTTGTCAATTATTAGAATATAAAGGATTAGATTTGAATCGAGGCGGGTACGGTGGCTTTAAGATTTGATGGTTGGCGGTTGGCTAACGTTTCCAATCCAACTAGAACTGCCCATTTGTAATTTTGTACCAAGTAGAAGCAATGCATGGCCCTCTTTATGGCATCTTGCATGTTGATTTTGGTCAAAGCTCATCAGTCAGGTAGGGTAGACGACTTGAGAGACCTCATCGAAGTAAGCCATGTGTTAACAATGGTCTTTATCCTTTGAGTACTTCCCCTGCCGCCGACATATTCTAAGCAGCTTTCTAAAATATATTTCAAGATAGCTTATGGGACCTTTTCTAAGTTATGACTATGTCATCGCGAATTCCTTAATTAACAAGTTTGGATGTTCAAATTAGTCATATTTATTATTATTATTATTATTATTATTATTAAAGGTGAGGAGTTTCGGATCTAAATTTTTCATTTAGAGAATCGGGTCATATAATGTTGACATAATTATTATTATACCAAGTGGCCTTTCCAAAAAAAAAAACAAAAGACTCATTTTATATGGTTTTGTGAAGAATTATTTAGAACGAAAGATAGGAAAAAGATCATTGATGTTGAGCCTTATTTTCAATCAAAATTACACTATATTTGAAGCTAACCAACATAGTTTCTCACCACCATAATTGATGATTTGGAAATAGAGTTGGTGATGACACGTTACCAGCAACAAATTCTGATTTAAAGTTGTTACCGAAAATACTACCTCTGCTAACAACTCATTACCAAAAATTTTTATTAAATTCCGGGAACTAAGCTTCTTAATACATGTACTTTTATGGCAGAGACACGCATTCAACAAATGCTGCCTGCCGGTAACTGGTAAGTGGTAACTGTTGGGAAGGCGTTGGGGGGAGATGTAGTGCTTGATTTTTGGAGAAAATAAATGGCAAGTTATTGATTAAAAAGAGCAGCTCGATATATATAAAACAATTTATATATAATAATAATAATAATAATAATAATAATAATAATAATAATTTTATTCAAAAATTTTTACATCACACGCCATCTAATTACATAATTTGATTTGACAAATAGATTTTAATGTCGTGGCTGACTAAAAAAAACTTAACCGTCTTTAAAAGAGTAACTTGTCGATGTTGATATTGATCAAGTCTTGTTTTGCTACGTAACTTACGGCTTTGCTATTCATTATTTTATATTACACACTACATATGTTTTAATTCTTTTTTAATTTTTTTTTGTTTTATTCCTACTAACCTAATTGAGTTATTTTACTTATAATTTTTATACCATATACTTGTTACAGGAAAAAAATTAAAATATAATAAAAAAAATTATAATGGCATATCCTTCTGGCTCGGCTGTCCGGGCTCTACGCTCCAACAGGCCCATTGTTTTACATATTTGTTGACCACATTCATCTATCTTTTCTGCGCCTTCTCTCTACTCCCTCTCTCTTCCCCGGAAACCAACCAAACAACAGTCTCAAAAGGTAAAACCCTAATCTCTCTATTCCCTATCGATTTTTGTAAATTGAGTCTTATCTTTTACGCTCATCCAATTATTCTTTTACAAAATTCATTAGTAATCCTCGGTTTGGTTTCTGGAAAAACGCTCTAAAAAACCTAGAAGTGCTAGCTAGATCTTCGCCCTTCTTCTGAGCCCCAAGTTTTCAACTCAATTTAGAAACCATACGTAGAAATGGAGTTTTCTGATCTTTTTCTTTGTTTTCCAAAACTTGTTAGGTTGTTATAGAAAAATCGTCAAATTTTATACATGTATTGGTATTGTGACTAGGGGAATACCCTTGTAATTATAATTATAATTATCGTATGAGTCAACTTTATCTTGTGAAGGCTATAATTTCTGATCGCGAAGATTTTTAATTTAGGTTGGGATTTGGCCAGATAATTCATTTTGAATAGTATTTGTATAAAATATTATTAAAATATATTTTTTAATATTATTTTTTTGTTTAAAAAAATTAAATTATTTATTATATTTATATATAAAAATTTTAAAAAATTATAATAATAAAATGAGACCAAAAAAAAAATTATGTATTCAAACTTAGCCTTAGAATCTTGGTGATCTTCTCGGTGATTGTGGTCTACGTTGAAAAGTATGGATCCGCTTTTATTAGTATCACCTAATAAGGCACATAAGGCACAACGTGCAGTGCACGTATGCCCAGTTGAAAAAATAAATAAATAAATAAAATTGATAAATAAAATTGGTAGTAAATGACAAATGAAAAGGTCAATAGAAAAATTCAAACAAAATTCATAAAATGATTTTTATTGGTTAATATTAACAGCTACTATGTTTCAATTATGATGTGAGAGTTTATAATTTAAAATTACGAACTAAGATATTTATCGTGGCTGTGGAATATTCATGTTCTTGCAGTTATACACAAGAATTCTTCGTTGTGTTAATATCCAGTTCTTTTGTGGCAATTGCCACATGACATGTAATAAAATATCTGATGTTAATCAACCACGAACAATTTTCCTCTGACATAGAATTTTGGTTTATGCATTATGAAAAAATAGATAAATGTATAACATGATTGTTATAAATTAAAAAATTATAAATATACCTCAAATAGTATTATTAGTTTCACGTTAGTTTATTAAAATATTAAAGTTATTTGGAAATGAAAAAAAAAAATTTACGTTTCAAAATTATATATCTTAATAAATCATTAAACAAATATTATTATTAAAAGAAAAAATTAATATATAACTAACTATAGATTTGTACTAAATTATAAAAATTCAGTTCAGTATTTACAGAATTCCGAAATAAAATGTTGGACAAGATTAAAATATATATATTGGAATTTTATGAACAGTAGTATCAATTTGGATGAAATGAAAAAAAAAAGACTATAACTTAGGATCTCGTTTATTTTCGGAAATGAGATGAGATGAGTTGAGATTAAAGTTAAAAAGTTAAATAAAATATTGTTAGAATATATTTTTTAATATTATATTTATTTTAGGATTTGAAAAAGTTGAATTGTTTATTTTATTTTGTATAAAAATTTAAAAAAATTATAATAATGAAATAGAAAGTTTTTAAAATTTTCAAAATTTTGAGTCAAGCCCAACTCATTTATAGCCTTATCTATTTTTCACATCTAAAGCCCACAAAAGTAAAGTTGAAGTCCAACCATCTGTTCCCAATTTTACACGAAAAGCCTAGCCCATTCCCCCTCCCTCAATTTCCACACGACACCGTTTAACCACCAAACCCTAGAAACTCTCTCTCTCCTTCTCCTTCCTCGCCGAAACTCACCGTTTTCTCAAGAAACTCTCTCTCTCCTAACAGCCCGTCTTCCATATCTCTCACTTTCTCTCTCTCATTCTCTCTCCGTTAGTGAACAACGCTGCCTCTTCGCTCCTCCTGTAACCGGTCGCCGGTGTATCTCCGTCTCAGAAACCCTCTGTTCTGCCTCCTTCTCATTTTTTCATTCGCCGAATCTCTCCTCCCTTTTTTTTCTGTTCCATCAGCTTTCCACTAAGAGCAACCGCAAGCTTCCAGAAAATCACACAAAATAGCGTGTGATTTCAACAGAGACGACGAAAACGGTAGCCATCTGGCCTGAGTGTAAGGATCTTTGAGATCTCCCGACTCTCTGTTTCTGTAATCGTCTGAGGAATTTCTTATTTTCTTGTTTAGATCTACACATATTACCGATGGCTTTTTAATTTGGTTTGTTCTCGTGTACATCGTTATGATTTTTTTTCTCAACTTGTAGAAATTCCAACATCTCTCAGATTGTGTTTGGGTTTGGTTTGTGTTTGGATTTGGATTTTTTTACTCATACCCACCCACTGTTGGTTGCCGTCAGATCGTGTATATGGGTATGATTTTTTTGTGAATCTTTAGAAACTTCAACGGATTGTGTTTAGCTTTCGTTTTGTACAAATCCGAGTGTTCATTTCTGTAGTGGTCTGAGGAAATTTTTTTCTCTTCTTTAGATCTATACTTATTAGATTTTGTTTTTGAATTTGGTTTCCTTTCGTGTATATGGGTATGAATTATTTAGTGAATTTTTAGAAATTTCAAGGGATTGTGTTTGTATCTGCCTTGCTTTCGTCTATATGGGTATCATTTTTTTGCTGAACTTGCACAAATTCAAACAGAATCTGTGTCGGTTTGATTTTGGTCTCATGCATATGCGTATGATGTAGTTAATTATTCTGCAAGAATTAAGACATCCTGCAATCAGAGAGAGGAAAAAAAAAAAAGCATACCCAGGAGATGCCAAGATTGAGAAGGAGAATCAATTGGAAGCCCATCTAAAGGTTTGTGTGGAAAAGTGAGGAGTAGAAAATGAAGAGACAAAGAAGATGAAGGAAACGGTTTCTGGAAAGTTAAAATCAAATAAGTACAAAACATATAGAACCATAGAAATGTAGAAAGACCAAAAAGTCTTTTGGTAGAAAAATAACCAAAACAGAACAAAACGGAATCTCGTCATAAAACCAGGGGCAAAAATGGTCGAAAATTCACTGTTCACCCTTGAATTGCACTTATTTAATAGAGGTAGATATCAAAATTTTGGATGGATTTCTTTGTATCTCTGAGCATAGTACTTGGTCTGTGGTTTGATAGATATACGTGAGGGAATTGAGAGGAGATGACGACTGCAGCCCGACCCACTTGGGCGCCTGCAAAAGGCGGTAATGAGCAAGGTGGTACCCGAATATTTGGTCCATCCCAGAAGTACTCATCGAGGGACCTTGCAGCCCATACAACATTAAAACCCAGGTGAGCTTCTCTCAAATTGTGTGCTTTTGTGCTAGATACCTCTATCTTGGGGAGTTTATGTCTGTAACATGAGTATACATTCTATTAGTGTGCTTGAGCATGCCTTCAATTTGGATGGTCTTATTTTTAATGGTTCCCGTGATTCTAGCTTCTCTCTCCCTCTCCCTCTCTTGGGGGGAGTTTTGTGTTTGTTGGCACTAGGACTTGACTTCGTACTCAGGAAATCTGGCTCCTTTAATCATTGAATGGCGACTCAATGTGGATTTTAAACTCCTAACACGAATTTAAAGTTGTGATAGAAAGAATTATTAGCTGTAAAAAGATCTTAAAGGGAAGAATATGGTTAGCCGAGGAAATTCAGGAGCTGTTGTATAACATAAAAAAAGGGACAGGAACCGGGTCTGTAGTGCCTTTTCTTTTACCTTTTAATTTTTGTTTCTCATATTTTCTTTGGGATTGTGGATGGTTCAAGATCTTAAGTTCCTACATTTGTATTTGAGGGTGATATGTTTATAATTATTACCTGCTCATCCATCTGCATTTCAAACGTCTTGTTTCTGTATATTCAGTACATATGGAGTTATATTCTGGAATGAGAAATGATTTGTACTAGCCCTGAATGGACAAGGCCCGTGCAACCCGTTTGTAAAAAAGTGGACCCCACCTCAAAAATTGTAAAGAAACCTATTGGTATTTAGTGGGACCTACTTTTTTACAAGGGCTTGTGTGGGGCTTGTACCTAGTAGCATTACTCGGAATGGAATACCATTCTTTGTCTATTTTCTTGGTCCAATCCTGCAGTTTCTTTTAATTTATGTGTGCAAGTGCATATTTTTTCATGCCTGTGCGGGAACTTTCTCTGACTGTCGTATGCACCTCCAGAAAGGAAGGGCAAGACACCCAGGATGAATTACAGAAGAGAAACCTCCGTGATGAGCTTGAAGAGCGTGAGCGTAGGCATTTCTCATCAAAGGATAAGTCCTACATTGGTAAGAAAGGAAAAAGGGAGAAAAAGAATTTCTTCCAACTTGTTGTTATCCTGCAACTTCTTATTGTGAATGTATTGAATTTACCTCACTCACGAATTGCATCAAGAATGTACTTGCTAGCATTTTTCCTTTCAATTTAATTGCATTGTATGTTGTTGTAGATGAGAGGGATCGCAGGAGAGGAAGCCATCTCCTATTGGAAGGTGAGTTTACTGGCTCACCTGATGTGTGCGTCAATTTACTGTGTCTAATATAATTACATGTTCTTTTTACAATGAAATTACAGGGAGTAAGAGGGACACTGAAGATCGTATTGCTCAACGTAGCGTAGATGCAGATGATTCTGATGTAGAAGTAAAAAGTGACGATGAGAGGTTATTACACTTGACAGATACATCTCATTCACATGTGCAACAGAGATAATAGTCTACTTTTGATCACTATGTTGCTTTCAGCCATTAAGTTTGGCTGTTCTAAGAAGGCATGCTTCCTATGTGATATCTAAATGGTGGGCTTTTTGAATTGAATAAAATATTCCAACTTATGAAGTGCCTTCTGCAGGGTAAAGTAATTTTATTGTTGCTGGTTCTAAGCGTCTGCTGGGGTTCTAGTTTTGGTTTCTAGGAACTCCAGTGGCAATACCTCTAACTTCCCAATGTTTGCCTCTGTGCTGTCTGTTTGTATTTTTATTTTTTACCTTGTTCTTGAGCATTTGCAAGTACAATTCCTTCCTGATCGTTGTTTTTTGGGGATGGGGGTTCTTGGTTGCTATTTTCTTTGAATCAGTACTAATATGTATAGTTTACAGGCAAATTTTGGAGTTTTTTCCCTAAGAATTGTGGGCACAAGTTTTTTTTTTTTCAAACAAAATTATTTTCTTTTCTCTTTGGCAAAACAGAAAAGAAAATGAAAAAAAGTTTTAGCATCTGGAATGGCAGACCCTGGATTCCACTATTTCCTAATACATATTATCTTCTGTGCTAGTGATGAAAGTGACGATGATGAGGATGATGAAGCGGCTTTGATACTTGAACTTGAGCAAATAAGGAAGGAAAGAGCAGAGGAGAAACTACGGAAGGTGTGTAACGTGTGATACTTTATTTAGGGGTTCTGTAGTCTATACTTAGATAAGCTAGGATAGGTTTGAACACTACTCATTGGAGGCCATGACTTGGCTGTATCAAATTTGGTTGTGAGGATATTATTTGATTGCTGGCTAAAACAAAGGGAATGATATTTACTGTTTTCTGGGTCATGTTTTCAAACTCTTAAATGTAGCACCGAGAGCGTGTGAATTTTTTTTTGTTTGAAATTGTATGTCTATGCCCCAAAACAGAATTCTTCTATATCTGCAAACCCATCACCTTTATGTATCAGTGACGTTTGCTACAGTAGCATAACAATGCTTTGTGCATCTGTAGGAGCGACAAGAGCGGGAGGAAGAGCTTAAAGTTAAGGAAGCGGAGCTTCTCCGAGGAAACCCACTGCTCAATAACCCAACATCTTTTAACGTGAAAAGAAGGTCAGTAGCTGAGAGGATCCTACTCTCCACTGCTAAAAAATTTTTAGTTGTCACTTGAATCCTGTAGTAATACAATGTTTTTTGTTCATTCATTGGCTTAGATGGGATGACGATGTGGTGTTTAAGAATCAGGCTCGTGGTGAAACCAAAGCTCCTAAGCGCTTCATTAATGACACCATCAGGAATGACTTCCACAGGAAATTCCTTCAGAAGTACATGAAATAGCTTATTATTTACATCTTGAGCCTAGAAGCCGAAGTAATCTTCAAAAGAAACCTCTGATTTGCAATGACTATGTGTACTAGAATGTAGTAAATAGCTATGCTGGACACGGATTGGGTTTTCATCAGAATTCAAAACTGAATTAAGGAATTTAATCTCTATCCTGGCTAGAGTTTGATCTTTTCTATTTGTGTGATATATAAACGACCTTTGTAAGTGATTGCCTTTGAATTAAGTTCTCTCCGACACCCATTTTAAGCATACATTAAGAAACGTACTACACCTATTCAGAGACTAGAAATGAAACGTGCCCATCTGTTCAGAGATTGCATTAGTTAATTTTTCTAGCCAGCATTCAGGAGAAGTGTTTACTCCCCGAAGCCAAAGTACAGGAACGACAAGTAGTTAAACAATCGCATGCATTTCAAATTTTGGATGTTTCCCGAAACAGAGCATTTACAAATTAATTTTTTTGATAAGTAATAATTTTATTGAAGAAATAGGCCTAAGCCCAGGTACACAGGAGGTATACAAAGGAGAAGCCTACAACTTCCAGAACAAAAAAAACAACCCAGAAAACTAAAACAGATTCATAAAATTATCCACCATTACAAAAACTTTCGCCCAAAAACCCAAAGTGCTCAAGAAAAAAGCCCTGAGATCTTCGAAAGAGCATTCTTTGTCTTCAAAGCATCTCCTATTTCTTTCGCTCCATAAGCACCACATGAGACAAGGAGGAATCATCTTCCAAACCGATGCTGCCTTCTTACAACCCTTTAAACCCTTCCACCCTGCCATTAAATCCACCACATCTTTGGGCATCACCCAATGCAAACCTGTCCAGCTCAGAACCTCATCCCACAAAAGTCTAGACACTTCACAGTGAAGGAAAAGATGATTTACAGATTCTCCATCCTTTTTACACATGACACACCAATCAGAAATAAACAATCCTCTCCTTCTAAGATTATCGGTTGTCAAAACTTTGCCCAAAGAAGCCACCCAACAGAAAAAAGCAACCTTGAGAGGAACTTTCACTTTCCATATACTTTTCCAAGGGAATACACAACTACCATGACTTGACAGAACTTTAAAATAGGAAGAAACTGAAAACTTGGCATTTCCAGCTGAAGACCATACCATACTATCCTCCCTTTCAATCATCATCTTTATGCTGTAAAGTTTAACCAACAAAGCCTGAACTTCATCCACTTCCCAATCATTAACATCCCGTTTGAAAATAACATGCCAATCAACCTTATTATTGCTACTGCAATAAGAATCATAAACAGCAGCATTTTGATCCCTAGCAATTCTGTACAAGGCAGGAAATTCCAGCTTAAGAGCATTATCCCCACACCACAAATCATGCCAAAAGAGAATTCTTTTACCATTTCCCACCTTCAATCTAAAATTATTAGAGAAAAAATCCCATCCTTTTCTAATAAACTTCCATAAACTCACCCCATATGCTCCACTAGAGGCTTTAGAACACCAACCTCCCCACAAACTTCCATACTTCACATCTATCACATTTTTCCATAGGGCTTCACTCTCCAAATGATATCTCCAAAGCCATTTGCCTAGTAAAGCTTTATTAAAAACCCTCAAATCTTTAATCCCCAAACCACCACCTACCAAAGGTTGACAAACTTTCTTCCAACTGACCAAGTGAAACTTCATTTCCCCACCTACACCACCCCATAAGAAATTCCGAAATAAACTCCCAATTCTCTTTTCAACCCTTGCAGGAAGAGGAAAAAGAGAAAGGAAATATGTGGGCAGGTTAGACAAAGAGCTTTTAATAAGAGTTAATCTTCCCCCCTTAGACAAATAAATCCTCTTCCAGCCCGCTAACCTTCTTTCAATTTTTTCAATCACTCCATCCCAAATGTCCACTGCTTTAAAAGAAGCCCCCAAAGGAAGCCCAAGATATTTCAAAGGCAATGAAGAAATCCTACACCCCAATAAATTTGCCAAATCTGATAAGTTCTGAACAGCCCCCACAGGAACAATTTCAGACTTTGATAAATTAACTTTTAACCCTGAAGCAGCTTCAAAACACAGCAACAAAGCTCTTAAAGCACGTAAATGATCAGAATCAGGCTCACTAAAAACCAGAGTATCATCAGCAAATAATAAATGAGAAATCTTCAGACTATTCCTATTTTCATTACCCACCACAAAACTAGACAGAAAATTACCCTCCACCGCCTTGTCCATCATTCTACTAAAAGCATCCATGATCATAACGAAGAGAAAGGGGGAAATGGGGTCGCCTTGCCTCAATCCACGAGAACTACAAAAGAAACCAGCCGGTTCTCCATTCACCAAAATAGAAAATTTAGGAGTCGAAACACAGAATTTTATCCACGAACACCATTTAACTCCAAAACCATATCTTTTCAATAAATACTCAAGGAAATCCCAGCTTACATGATCGTAAGCCTTTTCCATATCCAATTTGACAAGAATACCAGCTTTCTCCATCTTAATTCTACTTTCCAAACACTCATTAGCAATTAAAACAGCATCTAAAATCTGCCTTCCTCTCACAAAAGCATTTTGAGACTGTAAAATTATACTCCCCAACACCCTACTTAACCGATTAGCCAACACCTTAGAAACAATTTTATAAACACCATTCACCAAACTGATCGGTCTAAAATCTTTTATCTCCACAGCCCCAGCTTTTTTCGGGATTAGAGCAATGAAAGTCGCATTTAAACTCTTCTCAAACCTCATATAGGAGTGAAACTCAGCAAACACCTTCATGACATCTTCTCTAACAACATCCCAGCACTCTTGAAAAAAAGCCAAAGAGAACCCGTCCGGACCCGGAGCCTTATCTTTTTCCATACCTTTTACCACATCAAGAACTTCTTCTTCTTCAAACTCTCTTTCCAACCACTCAGCATCAGCCTGCTCTATAGAATTAAAGACAAGGCTATCCAGTTTTGGTCTCCACGAAAAATTTTCTGAAAACAGCTTCTCATAAAAATTCACAATATGAGCCTTAATATCATCTTGATCCGATAACAACCTGTCACCTTCCCGAAGAACCTCAATCGCATTATATCTTCTATGTGAGTTCGCCATACGATGAAAAAATTTGGTACACCTATCACCTTCCTTCAGCCATAACACCCTTGATTTTTGCCTCCATGATATCTCTTCCATTAAGGCCAAATTTTCCAGATCAGAGGCCACCCCTAATTTTCTGGATCTATCCTCTTCGGATAACCACCCTTGCACCTCCTTCTCTTCCAAAAAACGCAAATCCTCCATTAGCCGCTTCCTATTTGAATCCATCAACCCAAAATCCTCCTTATTCCATCTCTTTAAGTCATTCTTTAAAGACTTTAACTTACTAGCCAAAACAAAGCTAGGAGTACCTGAAAAATTGTAGGAATTCCACCAACATCTAACTTTATCCCCAAAACCTTCAACCTTTAACCACATATTCTCAAACTTGAAGTAACTTCTTCTACTAACAAATCCGCCACAGTTCAACATTATGGGAAAATGATCTGAACACAATCTCTGCAAAACTTTCTGCTTCAAACCAGAAAAATGGGCCTCCCAAGAAGGCGAAACCAGAAACCTATCCAACCTTGAGAAAGATCTGCCATTAGACCAAGAAAATTCACCACCCACCAAAGGCAAATCAATCAGATTTAAATCAAAAATTAAATCTGAGAAAGAAGCCATAGCACTTGAAAAATGTGACTCCCCCGACCTTTCACTAGGAAACCTAGTAAGATTAAAATCCCCTCCAAAACACCAAGGTAAATTCCACCAACTATAAATACCCGACATTTCATCCCATAATTGATATCTTTTACAATCCACATTAGGACCATAAATCCCGGCAAAAGCCCACTCAAAACCATCCTCAATGTTCTTAAAATGACATGCCACCAAGAATTCTCCCACAAAATGATCCAACAGCTCCACCACCCTCTTATTCCACAAAATAATGATACCACCCGAAGCTCCATTAGAAACCAGCTCTACCCAACCCACACTAATACAATTCCACAAACTTTGAACTATAGCTTGATTCACAAATTTCAACTTAGTTTCTTGAAGACAAATAACATCAGCCTTCCACTGACGCAACCAATTTTTCACCCTTAGACGCTTCCTATAATCATTTAAACCCCTAACATTCCAAGAAATAATAATAGGCTTCATTACAAACCATTGACAGCCCTTTCCTTACCTTTGTCCCTCCATCCATTCCCATCCCTGGATTTATAATTAATAGAGCACTCCAATCTTTTAAGTTCCCTCTCTTTCTTTGCTGCAGACTTGGCCAAATCAGGTTGACCCGCTTCTATAGCAATCAAAAGAGCTCTGAATTGTTCTTCAAATCCTTCACAAGAAATTCCAACACAATCTCTAATCTCTTCTACCTTTCTCATAACCCAATCAGAAGAATTACCAGGCCATTCCAATTCTGGAATAAAAGAACTCAGCGGAACAGGATTTAATTCCTCATCAGATTCTACAAGCTCCCCTGACTCACAAGAAACAGAGTCATCTCCTCTTCCCATCACCATCTGTAAACCAGGATTATTACAAAAAATACTTGGAACCACTTCCACGCAAGTATCCCTTCCCTCAATCCCTAAACCACTCTCCTCAATAACCTTATCCCCTTCAACCCGGTTCAAAGAATCCATAGACTCAGCAACCAACTCAGAACCCAATCCCACCTCCTTTCCATCCTTTTCTGTCATACTCATCGCCGGCTTACTACAAGCAGATCCCCCCACCTCCATCGACCCCTTCTGAGAAGACATTAACTGAAACAAAGTCTTCTCCAAACCTGGTTGAACCTTCAAGATCTCCAAATCAGAATGAAACCCCTCAACACTGTTAAATTCCGAAAAACACGTCTCCTGAATAATCTCCATCAATTCACCCCCCTCCGACGACCTTATCTGTGAAACTGGATCAGTACACTGAACTGTACCCTCCACCGAAATAGAAGGAAAACACCCAGAAACAATCGGCCGATAACCCTCCTTAGAACCCTCACCTACATCACGTCTCACTGCCTCAGAACTCTTCGCCACAACAGTCCCCGACTGTTCACTCCTCGCCATCGAACTATTTTGTAAGCCATGCCTCTGCGCAGAGAAATCTACCAAATTTAACAGATGAGACCCAGAATCAATCGGACAGTCACACCCTTTAGGATCTCCTCCATTAACGCTGTTCACCGCCACAGAACTCAACGCCTGAACAGTCTCCGACTGACCACACCCCTCCGGCGACCTTCTCTGTGAAGGTGGGCAAGGCCTTTGAACTACTAGTTCCGTAGAATGAAACCCAGGAGCTACCGGGCGCGACGCAAAGCTTCGACTTGGGCCTCTTAAAGGACCTTTCAAATGACTCCTAAGCTTCCCGTCAAAGGCCCACCCGGCCCATTATCCTTATGAGCGCACAGGATGGATCTTTTGCAGCTTATAGCGAAATGCAGGCAAAAGAACATTGATTGGAGTAGTACCTAACCTCACCTTGGCTCTGGCTCATGTGGGGGACACAAGTACAACAACACCAACAACTTTGCCAGTTATCTGTTAAAACTTCAATTCAGTTCTTGGGAGGGCAGCAACTCACTTTCATTAGATCATATGTCTCTCGACTTTCATTACTTTTTAAGAATTCTTGTGATAGCAGCAAGTTTGCAGCAACTACCCTTTTTTTCTTTTTCAAAAAAATAAAACAACCTAGTATTATAGTGTGTGTGTGTGTGTGTCTATATATATATATATATCATCATCATCATCATCATCCTAGGATATGGATCTACCTTTGTATTAAAGTAAACGTTGCTCTAATTCTTCATCACAAAATTATGTCACTCGAGTTCAACTTCTCCATCCTCAAAACAAGTTTTTTTCTTTTTCCCTCACAAGAAGACCCACAAGTGCTTTGTAAGGATCAGAATGTTTGAACATGTACGAGATAATGTATCGAGAAAATAAAATAAAATAAAATTAGGGGCCTCTAGATGTGAAGAATATTCCGATAGTAAATTCTACACTATTTAATTAAAAAACTAGTCAAACCTTGTTTAGGACTTTCATAAAAGTTAATAATAATAATAAATAAATAAAATAAAATAGGGATGCGGCATGAAATATACATGACATGGATAATATGTCAAATCTTGCCTTGTCATGTACATAAAAAACAGTCCTGAACGGTCATGTAGGCTCATGTATTGACTCTTTCATCATTACGAAAATTAATATTTCTTAACTTCTCCGCAAATCCATGCACATCCTACTTAGTATTGTATTGGGAATGCTATCCTCACCCACCTATATATACTCCTGGTATTGAAAGGAAAAACATAAACACGTGGCATAACATTATTACATCATTGGCTGCCACAATATTACGCTACTCTTATAGCTGGATTAATCAAAAACAAATCTCGTCCAAAATATATAATTAATTACTACTGTTGGTAGAACTTTATATAGGACTTGGCACAACCTCAACAAACCATCCTTCTTGTCCTCTATTTAAATCCTACGTTTTGATCTTCCTTTCATTATCCATAAAATTTATGATTTAGTGTAGTAGTGTGTATACATAATGATGATTATTACTCCAGCTTTTTAAATAATATGTGATCCAACATATGCTTTTGTCGGGTTGTTATGGGGTTCTTCGATTCTTTGTTTGGGAGAGCTGCCAGAAACTTCATCAAACGGAAAGACAGTGATGCAGGCGAAGCAGGTTTTATTGAATCGATGAATCTCTGTGCTGCATTAATCTCATTCTCTCTTTTAAGTTTCAATTTCCTGTATGTAATTCAGATGTTTTAATCCCTGCAAATTCTTCATTTGTTCCTGTGCTTTTCTGTATTCCTCCTTCATCATCGTTGTATTGTGTTTGCTACTCAAATCAATTCAAGTAGATGCATGGGTTGGTATATGATATAGTCAATAAACGGGCTCATTTGTTAGTTTAGTTGAATGTCAATGACATTTTCCTTTTCTTCCATTTTTCATCAAACTGCTCCAATCAATGTGATATTTGTCCTTGGTTATGGTTATTTTTTAATCTTGGCTTGATGCTCTTTAGTAGTTTGTGATTTCAGTAATGAGAGAGTCTCGCATGCCCTGAAAATTATAATATATGTCAGGCATCACAATTTCTCTAACCTCAGTTTCTAAAAGGATCATGCAGTTTCAGAGATATGAAAACTACTATTATCTCTGAGACATGATGAACAATTAGTAATGCATGATTCCAAACAAGGTACTTCCATTAGGTTTCATTCTTTTCTGAGGTATGAACTATTATCTGTAGCCACTTTTCTATCAACACCAAGGAATTTTCCAGAGTGTGGATCCTTTATCATGAATGTTTACTGTTGTTTGAATTCTTTTGATCTAGAATTCATTCTACTTCTCTTACTCCAAATTATCAGGTCGAGCACTGGAAGATCTCAGAAGTTCTCTCTACAATGAGCTACGAACCTCCGAAAGTGCGAAGCGCCAACAGCAACGTTTTTGTGGGCCAGTGGTGGCATTGACCTTTAATTTCATGGTTGCTGTAGGCATTATTCTGGCAAACAAATTAGTCCGTCCCTTTTCTTTCTCTTCTTTTTATTGTAGTTTATGCTAAGCAAGTCGCACGATTTAAGCTAATAGCTGATAGTTTTAGATGCCTTTTTTTTTTGTGGGGGGGGGGGGGCGGGGTTAAAATTTACCCATTTAATCTGTCTGGCATTTACACTAGAAGTCTAGAGCTTAACATTTAGTTTTGTATGTTCTTACAGGTGATGGGGAAAGTAGGATTTAACTTCCCAATTTTTCTCACATTAATCCATTACGCTACAGCATGGCTTCTACTTGCCATTTTTAAGGCATTCTCACTGCTCCCAGTCTCCCCACCATCTAAAACTACTCCCTTTTCTTCTCTCTTCTCTTTGGGTGCTGTCATGGCTTTTGCCTCTGGCCTTGCCAATACCAGCCTAAAACATAACAGGTTCTAATCCAATATTCTACGTCTTTATAATAAATTCCTATTGATCCATGTCTTTTGAGGTTTGTGTCCTCACTCTTCAACTCATGGGCAGTGTCGGTTTCTACCAAATGGCTAAAATTGCTGTTACTCCTACCATTGTTCTTGCAGAGTTCATCCTTTTCAGGAAAACCATCTCTTTCAATAAGGTAGGCTAAAAATTGTCTCATATTTTCTTTCTGTTGCTTTCATACTCATCGGGATTAAATCATGACTTGCTAGTTTCATGCAAGTCATCAGAAAGTCCATGTTTGTGCAGGTTTTGGCCCTGGCTGTTGTCTCTGCAGGTGTGGCAGTAGCAACTGTGACGGATTTGGAGTTCAACTTATTTGGTTCTTCAATTGCAATTGCATGGATTATCCCAAGCGCCATAAACAAAATCCTGTGGTCTAATTTACAGCAGCAAGGCAATTGGACTGCTCTTGCGTAAGTAGAAATTCAATCTGGGCATTTATCCCTGACAAGAAGATTTATATCAGATAGTACTCTCAGTAAACAACAATTTCTTGAGTGTAGGTTGATGTGGAAGACTACCCCGATTACAGTTTTCTTCTTACTAGCTCTGATGCCGTGGCTGGATCCACCAGGTCTACTATCATTTAAGTGGGATCCCAGCAGCACTGCCACCATTCTAATATCTGCTGCCCTTGGTTTTCTCCTACAATGGTCTGGAGCTTTAGCACTTGGGTGAGATACATACCCTAATATAATTATCTTTCTTCTGTTGCAACTGCTCTGG
>QEOT01001948.1:108477-134741 GCA_003123785.1 Pterocarya stenoptera
TTTATTCATTTCGTTGATCTGATTGATGTATGCACGGTGTTGTTTAGCTCTATTGCTTCTCTTGGGTGGTTTGCGTAAGAGTTGCCTCAATTGGGTTGGTTTGATTAAGCATGTGACCGTAGATGTAATTGGATTAATAGATCACATTTGGATAACGCCTTAGTAAGCTAGGAATTTTGTTTGTGAGTTTATATGTATCTTACCCGTTTTCTTTCTGTTGTGCTTTATTTTTTTGGCTGTGTTTTGGAACTATTAGGGACGTTTCGGAACCACTTTGAGAAATATGGAGAACTAACTGATGCTGTGATAATGAGGGATCGGTACACTAATCAGCCTAGAGGATTTGGGTTTGTCACCTATGCTGATCCTTCAGTAGTTGACAAGGTTATTGAAGACACCCATATCATCAATGGGAAACAGGTGACGGTGTCTCTCTAATGCTTCCCTTTTATTATTATATAGAACATCATCATTTAATCATATATTGTTGTACATATCTATGTTCTCTCCTCCTTACCCCCAGGAATGGATGATGGGCTCACACTTTAGCTGCTGTAAAACATCAGGAGGAAAGAGAGTTATATAAAAAAAATTTGTGAAAAATCTTTTGACACTTGATTTCCCTAATATCGGTCTTGCGNTTTTTTTTTTTTTTTTTTTTTATCAGTAAATCAAGGACATTTTTTTGGATATAAATTGGCATAGCCCAAGTACATGGGACATATACAAGAGTGACACCTAAGCATGAGTGTCCAACAGATAAACTTCTAAATCGAACCAAGCAGTGTGAACCATTAACATTTTATTGGTTAAAATACATAGATTGGATGATACTTTGAAAACCAAAGGTAACTTAGGTTCTTATGGTTGTGGTGAGGTTATATAGTTGGAATTAATAGAAAACATGTCAGTCCCCTGAATGCGATCTACAAAATTCACTTGCTGTCTTATGTGGTATGGTCATGTCAATATCTGTGTGTGCATTTATGATGCCTTTGACTCATTTATATGTTATATGCAGTAATTGTTTTTAGAAAACTTAAGTTCTGCTAACCGAGTCAAATTTGAGCAGGTTGAAATAAAGAGGACTATTCCAAAAGGCCAAGGGCAATCAAAGGATTACAAAACAAAGAAGATTTTTGTTGGTGGCATTCCATCTTCAGTCACTGAAGGTAGAGCTATTAGTTTATGTTATTGCCTTATGCCTTGATTGAAAGTTGTTGTTTACTTTGTGAAGGTTTTAAATTAATGCATGCTGTGTTCTAGTTTATGTAGCATGTATTTTCTCATCTTTATTTAATTAGTTTGTTTAATTTTTTAGATGAGTTCAAGAATTTCTTCTCCAAGTATGGGGAAGTGGTGGAACACCAGATAATATGTGATCATGAAACACAGCGATCTCGAGGCTTTGGATTCATTATTTTTGACAGTGATGAAGTTGTAGATGAATTGTTATCGAATGGAAATATGATTGAAATGGCTGGTACCCAGGTGAGCTTGTTTAGGTGGAGTCTAATAATTCAGCATGTAAACCAGTTATTGTTTATCATGGAGCATGCATCATTGCGTTCTCCGTATATATTTATAACAGATATGTTAAGGGTTTTTATTTGCTCGGTTTTGGGTTTTTTAATCAAAGAAATTGTTGTATTTAATTGCTACTAATTTAGATGGAGGTTGTTACAGGTATAGGCCTTCTCAGGAAAGGGCTATCATGGTAGTTTATGCAGCAGAACCTAGGTTAACTAAGTTGCTTTGTTGTAGGTGGAGATCAAGAAAGCTGAACCAAAGAAATCCTCAAACCCACCACCTGCCCCTGCATATGGTAGCAACTCTAGGTCTCGTTCTTTCAATGATGGCTACGGTGGCTTTGGCAATTCTTATGGAGGTTTTGATGGAGGGTATGGTCCTGGTCCCTATAGGACACCGGGTGGTTTTGGCAGTAGGATTGGTGGTGGATATGGTTATGGAGGTGGTAGTGGAGAATTTGGGGGTGGTTATGGGGGTTTTGGAGCCAGTAGCTTAGGTGGCTACCGAAGTGAATCTTCCCTTGGTTATTCTAGTCGCTATGGACCCTATGGTGGTGGTTTTGGTAGCAGTTATGGAGGTGGCTTAGGTGGATATGGTCGTGGGGGTGAAGGCTACGGTGGTTATGGCAGTTCAGGCTATGGTGCTGGTTATGACTCTGGGCCTGGTTCTAGTTATGGTGGAGCAGGTGGGCTGTATGGAAGGGGAGGCTATAGTGGCAGTAGTCGGTACCACCCCTATGCAAGGTAGAATTGAAAGGCAATAGTCTGTTTCGTCCTTGTGGGAAGTAGAAATGAAGGTTTTCAAACAGGCTCCTCTAGTTTTGTTTCTCATGCATTGATAGATACCTTCTTGCAACTACTAGAGATCCCCTTTTACTGCTAGAGGGGGAAGCTTTAAAAGATCAGAAGAATTCTACTAGCCTTTTTTCCATTGTATGGCATAGAGAAACTTATAGATTGATTCAGATTAGCCTGTCGTCTACTATGGAAGTCATGTTTTAGTGTAATTTCATTTTAGCATGTTATGTAGACTAATAGACTGACCATCTCGTGTGGTGTTTATTATAATCTACTAAAGTCGTGTTTTAGTGTAATATCATTTAAGCATGTTTTGTAGACTGTTAGACTATATAGCCATCTTAAGTTTTGTTGCTATAATCCATGTAATTTCATTTTAGCATGTTATGTAGACTAATAGACTGACCATCTCGTGTGGTGTTTATTATAATCTACTAAAGTCGTGTTTTAGTGTAATATCATTTAAGCATGTTTTGTAGACTGTTAGACTATATAGCCATCTTAAGTTTTGTTGCTATAATCCATGTAATTTCATTTTAGCATGTTATGTAGACTAATAGACTGACCATCTCGTGTGGTGTTTATTATAATCTACTAAAGTCGTGTTTTAGTGTAATATCATTTAAGCATGTTTTGTAGACTGTTAGACTATATAGCCATCTTAAGTTTTGTTGCTATAATCCATGTAATTTCATTTTAGCATGTTATGTAGACTAATAGACTGACCATCTCGTGTGGTGTTTATTATAATCTACTAAAGTCGTGTTTTAGTGTAATATCATTTAAGCATGTTTTGTAGACTGTTAGACTATATAGCCATCTTAAGTTTTGTTGCTATAATCCACTTTAGTTTGATCTAGATGGGCATTGTGTTGTTGGTATCTGTTTAGCTTGTTATTTTTTATGTTAGCATTTTGGATCCGTTGCTGTTTAGTGTAGATAGAAATGTCTTCTGTGGGGGATATTATTTGGGGGTATAGACAGACTTAGATATGCAAACAATTGTGTTTTGACTCAGAACAGAGCCCTTATTTCAGTACCCAAAGAGTACAGATACCTAGTGTTCTCATCTTATATAACATCATATCATTAAAAATTGATACTGATGTATATTATTTAATGGGAGGATCATATATCATCATCATCATCATCATCTATATACTTTTAACCCCCAAATTAGGGTTTTATGAGTTGCCTTGTGCAATGGACCGATATTTTTACATGCAATGAATGAAGTGGTGTATGGAATGGCATTAATTTAATATCCATCCAATGTAAACTTGATGTTGGAACTTTTGCTTCATATCAAAGCCAATGTACAGATTCAGAATCTGAATTTTTTTTTCCCAACTGCTGTGCGGGGCCGTACTCTATATCGTCAAATTATTGGTGTGATCCCAAATTTAGCAGTGAAAATCATGTCAATTTCGTCTTGTTTTCTTCACTTAATGTGGAGCTTGGACTTTAATCTCTGATTTATTAATTGGTCCTTATCTTTGCCTCCATTTTTCTCACATTCTTTTGTCCTTTCTTTTCCTGTTACTTCTCGTTGAGCAATCATAATTGATGAATCAATTATAGTTTCGAATCGTTGGTCTACGCGCTGTTTTATGAATAAGGTTAAATACATTTCCATCTTCAAAATTACTGTATGTTTTACATCTTGCAGTAAGGTAAATTAAGCGCTTGTTTGCTTTTAAGACTAAAATTTTAAATTTTAAAAATCTCCCATCTCATTATTATCACTTTTTCAAATCACCATACAAAATAAAATATAATTTAATTTTTTTAAATTTTAAAATAAATATAATATTAAAATAATATATTTTAATAATTTATTATTCAATTTTTTAATTTTAATTTTAACTTATCTCATTTGTCTAAATCAACACGTTATATCTCCGTACACCTAGAAATTAATAAACAACAGCCTCTGGCACGTGTAGTTTCGATACATTTAAAAACTCCTTATAAGTTTCTTTTCAAACATTACATTTTCTTCATTTTAAATTTTAAACCTTTTCATTTTTCATTACAATTTTTCTAGACTTTTAAATAAAACATAAAAAAGTAATAATTTTTTAAAATTTTTAAACAAAAATCGAATTCAAGTAGTATGTTATCCTTATAATATTTTTATTTAACATTTTCTATTTCTATTTTTAAAATTTAATAAAACATTCTAAGTTATACTATTTCATTAGTTTTAAGAGAGTTTTCATTATCCAATATGCCCTAATTGTTAAGGTGGGGAAAGATGAGTGATATTAGATATAATTTTAAAAGCATGAATGTTAAAGGTTGGTATTATTTATCGGTTTCTATTGTTAATCAAGATTGTGAAAGTATTTGAGTGTGTGTTTAAAAATGAAGCCGTGACGTTGAATAAGGGCATAAAAAATATTAATCACTTTTGAACTTCACATTTTATATTCGAAATTATGGCTTTTATCAAAATATCAATATATATATGTATGTATGTATATATATATATGTACTAACTGTATGGGACTTAAAGATGATGCATGTTATAATATGGACTGTTGGTAATTAATTGTCAATTTCCAATCACTGACAGTTTTGGTCGAAGAGTGCCATGGATAAACGACCTTCGTGCTTCTAGTTCTACTATATTAGTAAGCAACAAGCAATCCAAAGGGTATGTGAAAAGAAAGGATCATCGTCATGTTAATAAAGACCATCTTACATGGAGTGTTTGGGTCATTTTACTTTGTATAATAATCAAATCAAATGCATTAAATAGATATTATTCATTTTCAATAAAATGGAGAAGATGATATTATTTTAGCACCAAATATAGCTCTCCCTTTGTGTACTTGGGTTGTCTGTCATCGATTCGATCGAGTCTATCTTCCCTTAACCCGATTAAAAGCTTATAACTATTTTTGCAGTGGCTGGCTTGGAGCTGCAATTTTTGCAAGACCTCTCCTCCAAAGGGTTTCTTTCTTTTTTTAATGAAAAAATTTAGATGTAAACGATTCTGTATACTAATATATATATCCATTCAATATGATTGGTCAGAAAGTAAACTTTATTGAAAATAATATTAATTTAAATTTATAATATGAAGGTAATAGTATTAATTCGTAGATTGATATGCAAATTTATTTGTAGATAGTAAAACTCTTTTATTATTGCAAGACTAGGAATTATCTTTAAAGAGAGTTGATATTAAATCTGAAAAATCCAAATAATAACAATTTTTTATAATAATAATAATAAGTTATAAAACAATTATAAGTCTTTCCTTATTGATCATCATTGTTAATCGAGCCGGAATATAAACGACGTCGTGGGTACTGATCTTCAGAAGATTCCTGCAAATATTCTAGCCCAGTGCTCTGAGCAGTGAGCACCAAACTTGGCAGCCTCTGCGTCTGCGATCTGCCTCCCAACCAAGTTCTCCATCTATATATATTCTCCTATCTTTCTTTCGCGTAAGCGAGTCAGTGATTGTTCCAGTAATTCACTGAGTCATGGGCGGCGACTCGCGTTACGAGATCGCACAGGACGCATACGTAAAGCTTATCCTCCATGCCCTAAAGCACAAGTCCTCCGCCGTCAACGGCGTACTCCTTGGTCGCANCCCCCCCCCCCTCTTCCTCTAGCGTTTTCATGCTTTATGATCCGTTTATTTTCGGGAAAATGAAAAACTAAATAAAATATCTTTCTTGGAGAAAGGTTTTCCCAGATTCATCTGAAAGCCCATTTTTTATATTTTCATCTCGTATGTGCGGGATTAGGACAGCTCCAGGTGCAAAAGTTCACAGCATATTAGAATTTAGATATTACTATTTAACTAAATAGATTCATATTTTCCAATTCAGTGTTTAACATACAGCCTACTGCGTCATGATGATTTAAGAGCAAACGGAGGATCAATGAATTAAACGCTAACCTGGTCGAAAATCTAGAGGAC
The DNA here is from genome assembly GCA_003123785.1 of Pterocarya stenoptera. NCBI lineage: Eukaryota > Viridiplantae > Streptophyta > Magnoliopsida > Fagales > Juglandaceae > Pterocarya > Pterocarya stenoptera. The sequence continues at coordinate 114,745 of QEOT01001948.1, forward strand.
GCTAGTCGCTAGTTTAGGGATATTCAATTCTATGTAATTACGGTTCTGTATAGTTATTAAAGGCTCGATGCTCTGTTCTTTTTGGTTTTTTTTTTTTTTTTGGGTGGAAATAACTTTCTGTTATCCTAGTTTTCACAATGCAACAAAAAGCGGCTTTATTTCTTTGATTATAACAGCAAAGATTTCTTTGGGAACTTTAGTTGAAAATGTGAAAAAAAGTAGGGTTTTTTTTTGTTGTTGTTGAATTCTAGCCTGGTTGGGTTCTTTTTGTAGATAGAGGAGCATTATGCCGCAAAAGGAATAAATATTGTGGGTTATTTTCATGCGAATGAGAGGTATGATGATTATGAGCTTGGCGGCGCCGCCAAGAACATTGGTGATCACATCTACCGGTACTTTCCTCAAGCTGCTGTTCTTTTGGTATGTGATAAGAAAGATTGATATACATATTTTGGAATGGTTTTATTTCCTTGTGTTTAGGGCTGGGTTTTTATGTATTTTTATTTTAATCCCATGTTGTTTTGATTCTTTGCAGTTGGATAATAAAAAGCTTGAAGCTTTACCAAAGAGTGGGGACCGGAGCCCAGTAATGCAGGTCGGTACTTTCCATCTTTTGCATTGGTAAAGGTGTGGGCTTGCTTTTTATAGTTATGTAATGGCTTCTAATATAAAACCAAGTGACTTTTAATTTATCACGCTTTAAATTGAATTAATCATCTACTTATAAAAAAAAATTGAATTAATCATCTGATCCATTGGTGTAATACCCTAGATTTAGTGTGTGAGAATAGTGAATGAGGTCCCACATTTAATGAGAGAGAAGTTATTGTGGTTTGTAATGATTCTAAGGAGTTCCAATTATAGTATTGATTTATATAAGTTCAGTTGTGGTATAGCCTTACTTTTGGTTGTTACAAATGGTATAAGAGTCAATCTATCAGAACTATGGGACTTGAGTTGTGCCACATACAATGGAATGACTTGATGAGGACATCCTGAATTTAATGATGAAATTTAGTATGAGAGGATTGTAAATTTATTTATTTTTTATAAGTAAAATAAGCTTTAGATCGAGAGGATCGTAAATGAGATCTTATATTGCCTGGAAGGAAGAAATTCTTACGGTTTATGATTGTCCCAAGGATTTCCAATTATAACATTGACTAGTCCTTTTGGAGTATAAATCTAGATTTGGCTTGAGCTCTCTTTGAGTCGTTACAAAGGCTCACTACGTTTTTTGAAGTATTTGTTTAAATCAAATCATACATCATTTTTAGAGTCAGATTTATTTGCGAAAATTCATATGTATTCCAGTGTACTATGATTTGGCTTCTCTCTGGATAGTGCATGGTTTGTAATATTCTGCAAAATTTGAAACCATGGCAGAAATATTAAATATAGTGCATGATGTTGCAGCATTGCGATTGGAATAGCATATAAAGTAATGATATGTTTCAACATTATGAAACTGTGCAATTGATTGTGTGCATATTTGATCATACACATAAGTATGGTGCACGAACATTTGGAAGAGTGAAGTTATCAGATCACCTAGTGACCTCAGATTAAGATAGCATCCATGGATGCTTAATGTCAAAGCTATTGCAAAAATTGGCCTGGAATCAAAATTGCCTCATTTGTAAATTTTGTTAGACCTTATTACAGAGAAATTGATATGCCCTGGAAACAATTTGATAGAGGCTATTTGTATATGTTGAAGAGCTGCATCAGACCATCTTTAAGTGCTACATTCCTTCAAGATCCTAACTTTTGTATAGCTGCTTCGGACCATCTCTAGTGCCACTCTACATCAATTCCAACTGTTCACCTGTATTATCTCTTCTTTTTTCTTTTCTTTTTGAGGGAGTGGGGGTGGGTGGGCGGGCGGGCTTGGTAGGAAATTTTATTCTCCCTTGATTGTGATTAAGTTATGGTGCTGTACAGAGCAGCATGTTGGTCTTGGAGTAAGTAATTCATCCCGATCAGGTGTATATGATCTAAAGGTCATTTCCTTTCTAACTGTGTATGCTGCTGATTAGGAACTTGGACTTTAGGTAAATTGCCAGGCGAAGATTTATATGAAAGGACTTATAGAAAAAGGTTTATATAATTGAGTTTTCAAAGAACTTGGAAATAACTTTGCTGTTATTATTGTCTGTTAGCCTTGGTGGAATTATTGTTCTCTGTTCTGCTTGATAGTGTTTTACTTTCTTGTCTTTTTCTCAATGCGGTGCCTTATGTCGGATTTTTTTTCTTTTTGATAAGTAGACTAAGCAGTCGTCTGTTAGATTTCCGTTGACCAAAATTTCATATGTTGTTTTTTACTTGTAAAAAAAGGAAATTATATTTTACTTTTCATTAAATCAGCTCTACACGAGGGATGCATCAAAGAATTGGAAGCCCGCAGGATCTGATGGAAGCAGCCAGTTGAACATTCGGGAGCCATCGGCAAATGTAGTACTACTGGATTATATTTCAACTGAAAAATGGAAGGATGTTGTAGATTTTGATGACCACCTTGATGATATCAGCAAGTGAGCGCCGAGACCCATGTCTTCCATGTCCCTTGTACCTCCAATTTATGTTGTTATGTAGTTAACTGTTACTAATTGAAACTGTACTCGCTCGGTGATATGCCTTTTATTTGTTTATATTTGGTGCAGGGACTGGCTGAATCCCCAACTCTTCAAGTAATCTTGTCCTTGGTTCCTGCCACCAGATTGTAATGCAGCTGGTTGATGTTTGGCTAACTCAGTTTATTATACTGGATTTGGGATGATAAGGCTAAAATGGATTAGTTGGGCCTGGTTTTGGGGACAAGGCTAAATTAATCAGAGAATTTGGTCGACCCCCACGTAGCTGTGTGTGTTGCTTTAGAGAGTTTTTTCTTGGTTTGGTTTGCATACCAAATGGAAATGTGTTCTCTCGTTTTAGATTGAAGTTCGTGGAGAATCTCATTGGTTTCTAGTATCAGCCTAGTAAAGAGTATTAGTATTATTGGTCCAGGTTTCTATGGTACTCGTGGGTGACTGTTGCGGTAGATGAAAGTTTGCATTGGCGGAGGGTCATGACAACTCGAATCACAATTTTTATACAATTATTTAGTAAAATAATAATTTTAATATTTATTTAGACTTTTGCTTTTGATTTGATGAGTTTAATTTTAATTATTTCTTTAAATAAAGATATTATTTTATTTATTTTAAAGTTGTGTATAGGTCGTAAATTTGAAATATGAAATTTTGAATTTAAAAAAAATTAACAAAATGAGTGTTCTAAATAAAAGTATAAGTAAAATTGTAAGAATATGTAACATTTTTTTTTAATTAAATAGAAAATCTACCAGAGTTTATCGCTGCGGGTTTCCCTTCCAATTCTTAACAAATAACGATTCTAAGAATAGTGCTATATATTATATTTTCATCTTATTTTTATTCTGTTATATAAGATATAACATATTTATCATTACTAAATGATAAAGAATCATCTAATAAATGATCATTTAATAAAAAATCTTTCGTGCCCCAAAGCACCTGGGATTTTCCATTGACATGCTTGATTAAACCCCGATGGCCAAGGTAAGGTCTTGCACACGTGTTACATTCCAGGTCCTCCAATGCAGTCAAACGAAGATGAAGCAACGCTACAGCTGCCTCAGTGCCGATGAAGGTCCAAGATGAAGCAGCACTAGAGTTCATTATATTTCAAATATGTTACTTCATACGGGGATAGGCATTGTAAAGATGCAAGTAGTTATTATTACTATGGTTATTATTGTTGTTATTATTACTATTTTGAAGTTCTCAGTTGACAGATAGGAATGCAAGTTTGCCGACAGATGAAGTCGCCTGGCATATGACAGAACAAATCTTTGATGTGAAATTCAATTGAATGCTTTTCAAAATGATGAAAATTGCATAATAACAATCTACATGGAGAAACACTACCAGTAATCCCTGCATGTACAGGAACCGTTTTTGAAACAATGGAACCGATTTCTGTCTCGCACAACTATTTCTCGATCGACAATCTCTGAGATAAGTTTGAAAGCAGCATGGCAGTCCTCACAAACACGAAGATTTTTCAGTATCCTAATCGGCATTCTGGATGGTGTTTTCATCAACCCAAAAGCCAGTGCTAATTTCTCGCTATGCCGATATAGAAATTTCTCCTTCTCATTCTCGTCTATCTCCAGTAGTACAACGGAAGTCTTTGGTATATATCCTTTTAGCTTTATTTTTTGAAGTAGTTTGCCCCACATCTGGAATATCTCCTCAGCTTGAGGATGGGATTCGTCCCCAGCAACAAACTCATGAAGCACTCCATCTACCGTGATTGAACTCCACCCAGGGGTTTTCTTCACTCCATGCTCTCTCATCAACTTTCTCACTTTTGCCGCATCCTCCCAGCGTTGTGATTCCGCATAAATGTTTGATAAAACCACATAGTATCCATCATTAAGTGGATCCAGTTCAGAAAGGTGTCGGATTGCTTCTTCAGCCATTTCAATGTTTTTGTGGACTCTGCATCCACCAAGCAAAGCTCCCCACACAACCCCATTGGATTTTATAGGCATTTTCATGATAAACTCGTAGGCCTCTTGAAGAAGGCCTGCCCGACTAAATAGATCAACCATACAACCATAATGCTCAATACTGGGAATTATTCCGTAATCTCTAGTCATGCTGGCAAAAAATTCGCGCCCCTTGTCTATCATTCCCATGTGGCTACAAGCATGCAATAGTCCAATGAAGGTCACTTCATTCGGCTTCATGCCTATCTGAATCATCTTACAAAAGAGTCTCAAAGCTTCCCCAGCTTGCCCATGCGTTGCAAGCCCTGCAATCATTGCCGACCATGACACAATTGTCCGTTCTTCCATCTCATCAAATAATTTACGGGCATCCTCCAAGCATCCACATTTGACATACATATCGATCAAAGTGTTAGAAATATGAATATTCTTCCTAAACCCACTTCTGTTTGAGTAATCATGAACCCTTCTGCCCAAATCCAAGGCACCCAAGTCAGCACAAGCTGCAAGAATAGCCACCACTGTCACCTCGTTTGGCTTCAGACCTTCCTCTTCCATCTGTATAAATAAGTGAATAGCCTCCTTGGGCTTCCCGCAGTGGACATAGCCAGCAATCATAGACGTCCATGACCTTACACTTCTCACGGGCATCCGCGAAAAAAAATCAAAAGCCCCCTCAATATCTCCCCTCTTCACCAATTGATTTATCAATATATTCCACGTCACGACATCTCGTTGTAACATTTTCTCAAACATTAGCAGAGCATCGTCTAGTGCTCCGCACAGAGCATATAAATGAATAATCATGTTTTGCAAAAATAGGTTGGACCGCAACCCAAGCTTCTCCATATAACCATGAACAATTCTGCCATTTAAAATATCCGATAACTGGGAGCACGCCTTAAGAACAAAAGAACAAGTGAAAGTGTCGGGAAAAATATCGAATTGACGCAATTGATAGAAAAGCAAGATTGCATCACTCGGAGAATCGCTTTCAGCGAAGGTTTTCAAGCACGAGTTCCAGAATGCGATGTCGGGCTTTCCGAGGAGGTCGAGGATTCGTTGGGCGTAAGCGAAACTAGGGGTGAGAGCGCAAACGGAGCAGAGCCGAGAGAGAGGGAGAATTGAGAGGGAAGTGTTGGTTTTGACGAGGTGGGCATGGACCTGTTTGAGTTCAAAAGGTGTGTTGAAGTTGTGGAGAAGATCAGGTGCGAGGCTCCGTGGAGGGCGGGAGTGAGGGCTTGTAGGGTGAGGAAGAAGGTGGACTCCTCCCGAGTATGCGGAGGAAAGCATCACCGCTACAGCCTCTACCAAGACGAGAAGGGCTACAGGGAAGCCCGCTTAAGTGCGGCACACCGCTCACCGGCTGACGTGTATTAAAAACCAAAAAAAAAACCACACTTGGGCTACAACCCTCAGCAGAACAACCCTTAGTAGCACACTTCTCACCTCACCGTTCTTCATCACAGTTATCACAGACAAAAAAACTCGTCATCACAGACCAAAAATTGAAGCTACAAAAAATGAAAAATACGATCTCATCAATGGCAATGTAATACCCTAACTGTTAACATATGTTGAAGGGGGGAAGAGAGGGCAAAGAGTGAAGGAGAAAAGCGTAACTCACGATTCCCGCGTCGAACGTCTGCCGGAGAAAAAAGATGGGAGAAAGCGGAATGTAATCCGTGGTGAGAAGCAGAGGAGAGGTGAAGGTTGTGTTTTAAATTGGGGGTAAAATAGATATTTCACAATGCTGATTTGGACTGGTGTGCGGGGTTTGCGATTAACAATAACGGGGCAGTTATAGAATTTTTGCTCTCATAAACCCTAAAAACCCTATCCGAGAAAACATTCGATTCGACGACTTCCTCAGCTGTAATGGCCAGCAATAAGATAAAGGTTGCTAAACCACAAAAGCCTCCTCCCAAAAGGAAGCAAAAGAGTGACTTTTTTCTGCTAGAATTGCAAAGAAAGATGACTTTTCCGACCATTCTGACAGCATGGATGAAGTAGAGCAACACGAGGAGTTTGATGGAGAAGAGCAACATTTTGGCTCTGGTTCAGAAATTTCTTCTGATGGGGATAATCCTCTAGCCGATGATTTCCTCCAAGGAAGTGATGATGAAGAAGGTATTACGTTTCGCAATTCTTAAGGTTCATGATTTATTTATTTCTTTTTGGTTATTTGATATTCATATTTGTTTTATTATATTTCATATTTGTTCAGAGAAATGCTTGGGCTCAAACTCGGGTTCAGATTCGGATAAATCTGATATCGAGGAGAAGTCAGGAGCTATTGATGCTGAAAGGGACAGGGCCGAAAAAGAAGCAGTGGAGGAATTGCATCTCAACATTAAAGAGGAATCTGATGAGTTTAGATTGCCAACCAAGGAGGTTGATTATTGTTGTCGCGTTACATGTTGTATTTTAATTGCTTGACTTTCGAATTTTATTAAATTTTCTTTTTGATTGGCTTGTATCGTCATGCTTATTTCTCTTCTACTTCTGAAATAACTTAGGAGCTTGAAGAAGAGGCACATCGGCCCCCCGACCTTCCAAATCTCCAAAGGCGGATAAAAGAGAGTGAGCAATATTTCTATTATTTGTTTTATGCGTTTACTATTTTCACGGTTCATCTGCTTCCGTTTTCTTCAAAGTTGACTTTAACATTTATCTTCAGTTGTTCGAGTGCTTTCAAATTTTAAGGCCTTGAGGCAAGAGGGAACGACAAGGAAGGATTACATTGGGCAGTTTAAGAAGGATTTAAGCTCATACTATGGCTACAATGACTTCCTAATTGGGGCTTTAGTGGAGGTGGGTGGTCGTCTGTCTCGCTCTCTCTTTGGTCCCCTTTATTATTATATCTATGCTTCCTAGTCTTCCTCCTTACCCCATCCCCTCTCCCCCAAAGAAATAAAGGAGAAAAAACCTTTAAGGTGTTTCCGGGACTTGTTTACAACAATTTGTTGTTTGTGTTGTAGATGTTCCCCGTTGTTGAACTTCTGGAAATTATTGAAGCCTTTGAGAAGCCTCGACCCATATGTTTGCGAACTAACACTTTAAAGGTGACGTAACAGTTTGTATGTTAATGGGTTGATCTTTGACTTGTTTTGCAATTTTCTACTCAATATCTTATATCATTTAAAATATTGATTTTAATGTACTTAGACACGGAGGCAGGATTTGGCAGATGTTCTGATAAACAGAGGTGTAAACCTAGATCCCTTAAGCAAGTGGTCAAAAGTAAGGAGTGCTTTATCTGTTTATTTTTTCATTCTTTATTGATCTTGTTTTATACACAACGGTATAAGACATACTAATGCTTTCCATTGCAGGTTGGACTGGTAGTATATGATTCACAAGTGCCCATTGGTGCAACTCCTGAATATATGGCTGGTTTCTACATGGTAGGCAGTTTCTTGACGCCGGACAGGATAGCGATTATTCTGTAGGCTAGTTCCAACAGATGATTCACAGGAGAAAATTCGCCCAAAACCAGAGAAAAGTCTCTAGGGTTTAACGGAATATTATAAAATTCAACCAAATCCCGAAATCAGTCCACAAGCCGGACTGTTATAGCCAAAAATCGTGTTTATCCGAATTTTTCCAAAAATAGCAAAATCTCGGAAATCACTCTAAATTGAAATTCAAAATAAAATAAGCAATCTGCAAAAAATCCGGCCCAAATCGGATTTAAAACGACTTCCTAATTGACAAGCGAAAAATTACCATAAATAGTAAAAAATAACTAAAAATAGTGATTCGGAGGGGAAAACAGCAGAATTTGAGGTCGAAAAAAAGGCACATGGAGCCATGCTCAATGTGGACAGCGTGCGCGTCGAAAGGAGCTTTCCGAATTGGGGTCTTATGTGCGATTCCGACACCCGTAGCCAAAGTTATGGCCAAAAGACTGAAACACACTCAAAACGGCCCCAATGAGGAACACATCACAATCAATTCCTGCCTTTGCGCTGATCTGCCAACTCATGGTATCTCAGCGCCATCAAGGTGCAATCTGACAGCTCAGCATCATCTGTCTCGGATCCCCCTGCATCAGTCACCCCGGGTTGGAAAGAACTCGTCCTCGAGTTCAGAGTAGTGTCATCAGAATCCACAAAACAAGGACTTAGGTGCTTCACATTAAAGACATCAGAAGTCTTCAAGTGACTGGGAAGGCGCAACCTGTAAGCATTATCATTGATCTTCTGCACGACCTCACAAGGTCCAATCTTCCGATCCTTAAGCTTATTATACTCGCCAACAGGAAAACGATCACGAGTTAATACAGCCCAAACAAAATCACCAACATCAAAAAGTACCTGACGACGATGACTGTCAACCCGAGTCTTGTACTTGGTATTGCTCTCATGAATGGTCTGTTTCACCTGCTCATGGATACCCCGAAGATACTCTGCCATCTCATCTGCTTTAGGACTGAAACGTCCTATACGTGGAATAGGGGCTAAGTCCAGCACCCCGGATGGGTTCTGACCATAGACAATCTCAAATGGGCTTAAACCTGTGGTTCTGTTTTTTGATCTGTTGTAGGCAAATTCTGCTTGAGGCAATGCCAAATCCCACTGCTTCGGCTTCGTTCCTGCCAAACACCTCAAAAGGTTGCCCAAACTCCGGTTCACCACCTCGGTCTGGCCATCCGTCTGGGGGTGGTAGGCGCTACTAAAATTCAACTGCGTTCCCAGTTTCCCCAACAGGCTCTTTCAGAAATGACTGATAAACTTGGTATCACGATCTGAAGTGATGGATCGAGGAACACCATGTAAACGCACAATTTCCCTGAAATAAAGATGGGCAATTCGGACAGCATCCATAGTCTTCCTGCAAGCTACAAAATGGGCCATCTTGGAAAACCTGTCAACCACAACAAAGATAGAATCCGAGGTCCTTTGGGTGCGGGGTAAGCCCAATACAAAATCCATGCTGACATCGAACCAAGGAGCTTCAGGAACAGGTAAGGGAGTGTACAAGCCCGCATTAGTGAGAACTCCCTTAGACCGCTGGCACACATAACAACGGTCCACATAATAGGCCACATCACTAGTCAACTTGGGCCAATAAAAGTCAGAAGAGATAAGGGCCAAGGTCTTATCTCGGCCAAAGTGTCCCTCATTATGAAGTTCACTTATAATTTGCTGCCTCAATGAACAATCTGGAATGCACAACTGTAATCCACGAAACAGATACCCATTATGCAAAACAAAATCATGACGGTGACCCTCAGTTACCTCCTGAAATATCCTTCCAAAGGAAGGATCAGCTGCATACATATCTGTGAATGTCTCAAAGCCTGCAACTTTGGTACTCATGGTGGTGAGGAGTAAGGTACGACGGCTCAGGGCATCTGCGACGCGGTTCAGACTCCCTGCTTGGTGCCTCAGCGTAAAGGTGAATTCTTGCAAGTATGCCACCCACTTGGCATGACGTCTACTCAGCTTGTGTTGGCCATTGATGTACTTCAGGGCCTCATGATCGGTAAACAGAATAAACTCCTTCTGTACGAGGTAGTGACGCCAATGCTTCAGGGACTGAACTATGGCATAAAACTCCAGATCATAAGTGGAATAATTTTTCTTTGATCCCGATAGCTTCTCACTGAAAAAAGCAACCGGACGACCTGCCTGACTCAGAACACCACCAATGCCAACGCCAGATGCATCACAATTTACCTCGAACACTTTGTCAAAATCAGGAAGTGCCAAAACTGGTGCCTCGGTCATCTTCTGCTTGACCAGTTGAAAACTGGCCTCTGCCTCCTCAGACCACTGGAAATCACGCCCCTTGAGGCACTCTGTGATAGGGGCAATCAGAGTACTGAAATTTCTAATGAACCGGCGGTAGAAAGATGCCAATCCATGGAAACTTCGAATGTCATGTAAGGTCCTTGGTCTGGGCCACTCCAAGACTGCATCTATCTTTGACTGATCTGCATGAACACCATCAGTAGACACAACAAAACCAAGAAAAGTCACAAAAGTAGTGAAGAAAGAACACTTCTTCTGATTGACAAACAGGCACTCCGTTTTCAGCATCTCAAAAACAGCACGGAGGTGATCGAAGTGTGAAGCCCATGTCGGACTATAAATGAGGATATCATCTAAGTAAACTATAACGAATTTCCCCATAAAAGGCCGCAAGACCTGATGCATAAATCTCATGAACGTACTGGGCGCATTGGATAGCCCAAAAGGCATGACCATCCACTCATACAACCCTTGTGGTGTTTTAAACGCCGTCTTCCACTCATCTCCAGGCCTTACTCTGATCTGGTGGTATCCGCTTTTAAGGTCAATTTTTGAGAAGACCTTAGAACCGGATAGCTGATCCAACATATCATCTAGACGGGGAATTGGAAACCGGTACTTCACTGTAATTCTGTTGATCGCTCGGCTGTCAACACACATACGCCAAGAACCATCTTTCTTTGGCACTAGCAGGGCAGGGACTGCACATGGGCTCATACTCTCTCGGATATAGCCCCTTTCCAACAACCCTTCCACCTGTCGCTGCAACTCTTCAGCCTCCTTGGGACTGAGGCGATATGCTGGTCGATTTGGCAAACTTGACCCAGGAACAAGGTCAATTTGATGCTGAATATCCCTCATAGGCGGTAGCCCAGGAGGAAGATCCTCTGGAAACAAGTCAGAGAATTCTGCTAGCAGCCGCTGCACCTCTATTGGTAAATCCGTATCCACGTCTACTGCGCTATTCTCGCAAGGCAGTAAAGCATAGACCACGCCTCCATGCTCAATCTCATCTAAAAACCTGGACATAGAAAGCAGGTTAGTATTATTGGTTACCGGGGTAGGAGTGAGTCCTTCCCGCCGGGGCGCCAACATAATCTTTTTTCCCTTGATGTTAAGGGAATATGTATTCTTCCATCCATCATGAATGACACTGCGATCATACTGCCAAGGTCGACCCAACAATACATGACACGCATCCATAGACACAACATCACACCAGGCATTATCAAAATATTTTCTACCAATTGAAAAAGACACGAGACATCGCCTATCAACTGTTACCTCACTGCCTTTATTTAGCCATGACAACTTGTATGGCTTAGGATGACGGTCCGTCTTCAACTGCAATTTCTGGACAACCTCCTCGGACACTACATTCTCACAACTGCCACTGTCAATGATCATTTTGCAGACTTTATCTGCAATAGTGCAGGTCGTGTGGAAAATATTGGTTCTCAACCAATCGTCCCCTGAATCGCCCTTGGGAGTCAGTAGACTCTTGCGAACGACCAGAGTCTCATGACCATCTCCATACAGCACATCATCAGTCTCATCATCGTCATACACGGGCTCGCCAATCTCCTCAGTCTCGTCTACCGCGTTTTCCTCAATCAACAAATTTTTGCACTTTTGATTAGCAGGCTTCCTGCAATCAGTCGCCCTATGCTCTTGTTCACCACAACGAAAACATCTAATAGTAGGGTTAGAATTACCCTGCGGTGGCTGCTGGACAGGACGGGAATCCTGAGGGCGAACTGGCCTACTATTGTGATCGCTTCTGATCACTGGTCTCCTGTTTTGCTGTTTTTCAACAGCAAGTGCACGTTGGTAGGCTTCCGAAACATTCCACAGTGAATGAAGGCCGAGGACATCTTGCAAGGGTTGGCGCAAACCCCCCAAATACCGCGCCACCATCTGCTCCTCCGTCTCAGATAAATCGTTCCGGGCGACCAATTGGTAAAACTCCTCCGTGTAATCATCGACTGATCGCGCGCCCTGCCTCAACGCATGAAGTCGCTGAAACAAGGTTTGCGTGTAGCCGAAGGGGAGGAAGTGACCCTTCATCTTCTTCTTCATCTTCTCCCAATCAGTGATCTTGGCCTTGCCCTGCCTGTCTCGTGAACGTCGCAACTGCTCCCACCACGCAGATGCTCTGCCCTTGAGTTTGATGGAGATCAGTTTCACTTTCACACGATCGGGGACTTCCTTATAATAAAAAATACGCTCCACTTCATTAATCCAATCCACGAATCCCTCGGCCTGTAACGTACCAGAAAACTCGGGGAGATCGACCCGAAAACCGAGGTCTCCATGACGCTCATCCCGACCACGGTGCTCCCGGAATGCACGATTGTGATATGGGTTTTCGAAACTGGAACTAGAATCGTGATCAGAGGCCTCACGATCCTCGAAATCCTGCGCCGCCAGGCGCTGGGTTAATTCTGCGACTTGCCTCTGCAAATCCTCAATCATCGCATCCTGAACGCTGCGATCACGGCGTTGGGCTTCCTCATTCGGAACCTGCCCACGACGACCACGACCACGACCTCCAGCCATTGAAACTGGTGAAATTTCCCAGGAAGATGTTGAAGCTCTGATACCAACTGACGCCGGACAGGATAGCGATTATCCTGTAGGCTAGTTCCAACAGATGATTCACAGGAGAAAATTCGCCCAAAACCAGAGAAAAGTCTCTAGGGTTTAACGGAATATTATAAAATTCAACCAAATCCCGAAATCAGTCCACAAGCCGGACTGTTATAGCCAAAAATCGTGTTTATCCGAATTTTGCCAAAAATAGCAAAATCTCGGAAATCACTCTAAATTGAAATTCAAAATAAAATAAGCAATTTGCAAAAAATCCGACCCAAATCGGATTTAAAACGACTTCCTAACTGATAAGCGAAAAATTACCATAAATAGTAAAAAATAACTAAAAATAGTGATTCGGAGGGGAAAACAGCAGAATTTGAGGTCGAAAAAAGGGCACATGGAGCTATGCTCAATGTGGACAGCGTGCGCGTCGAAAGGAGCTTTCCGAATTGGGGTCTTATGTGCGATTCCGACACCCGTAGTCAAAGTTATGGCCAAAAGACTGAAACACACTCAAAACGGCCCCAATGAGGAACACATCACAATCAATTCCTGCCATTGTGCTGATCTGCCAACTCATGGTATCTCAACACCATCAAGGTGCAATCTGACAGCTCAGCATCATCTGTCTCGGATCCCCCTGCATCATTTCTTTAGTTAACAATCTGCCATGACTCCTGATTTTATTTTGCATATTCCATGTGGTTTACTTACGGCTCTCATTCTGTTTGTTACAGCTCCAGAGTGCAAGCTCTTTTTTGCCTGTTATGGCCCTTGCTCCTCAAGAAAAGGAACGAATCATTGATATGGCATAAGTAGTACTTACAGATGAAAGTACTCTCTCACACTTACTCACTCACACGCACACAAATGTCAATCAATACATTTGGTACCCAAAAATATAAATTTCTGAAACATTCATGATTGATGTTTTCTTCTCGGTAGCTTTTTTTGCTTATTGCGTTGCCAGCTTGGTTGTACATGTAAGCATTATATTTATTATAATATAGAAATACGAATTTACAGAATATTTATACAACTCTTTCTACAAGTACAATTATCATATTCTCTATTTTTACAAAAATTTCTATCCTGTTGCAGGGCTGCACCTGGTGGCAAAACGACCTCTATTGCTGCGCTTATGAAAAATAGTGGTATGTGGTAATATCTAAAGCGTGTCTAAATGAATGTTCTCATTGCAGTTGTTCCCTCCTTTACATGTTACAATCATCTGTATACTCAGGATTAAAAGTTTGACTCCATGAATGGAAAGCCACTCAACAAGTTGTAACTGAATTTTCTTCATCCAGCTTCCATTTATCTAATTAATGAAGCAACCGATCTTGTCAAACAGATTTCTGTTTGGCATTCTTTTACGTGCTACTTAGAAAAAGAATTCTTTTATGTACTACTTGCCTTCTACGATGGAGAAACATAGTATGAGCTTTATTCTTGTTCATGCCTTAACTTATATTGTATATTTGAGGTGGAGTTTTCATTATTTATATATTAGTTTCGTGTTTCACTGTTAAAAAGAAACTTATCAAAAGTGTTGTATAGTGAAAGAAAAAATTTTGTGTAATAAGTTTTGAAAACTAATATAAATGTTACTTATCAACATGCTCGCTATAGAGAAGTTATTACTCAGTGTAGATATTATATGAATGAGTGTATAATGTATTGTATCTCCTTGGAAGAAAATGTGCATGATGCTTTGTTGTTAAGATGTACACATGCTACCTGGTCAATAATCTCTTTTCTAATCTGAGTATCATATAGAAGTTCCATAGTTCTATTCCCTTAATTTTCTGGTGTTCTGATGCAATTTTCACCAGGAATTATTTTCGCAAATGAGATGAAGGCCCCAAGGCTTAAGTCACTCACTGCTAATCTGCATCGCATGGGAGTGATGAACACCGTAGTTTGTAACTATGACGGAAAGGAGGTTTGCTTTTTGTTTCCAGTAATTCGTGTACAATACAGAAAGTCTTCTTTGAAGGACTCTTATTTTGTTCATATTGTGAATTGGTTCTTTGTTGAATAGAAAAATGTTCTGAAAGACTTAAACTCAACTCATGTATAACATTTTTCCTTTGTTTTCTCCTTCTTCCATTTCAGCTCCCCAAGGTTTTGGGTGTCAACACAGCTGATAGAGTATTGCTGGATGCCCCTTGCAGTGGGACTGGGGTAAGCAACAGGGCTGTCAGGGCTGATGTTGAGTTATTTACTCCGTGTCTTTTCCTTATTTTATTGAGTATTTAAATATATTGAGTGTTTTCTACTTTTTTGCAGGTTATTTCTAAAGAAGAGTCTGTTAAAAACTCAAAAAGTTCCGAAGAAATACAGAAATGTGCCCATTTGCAGAAGGTATATTGTACTTTTTGTCCTCAATAAAATCCTTGTTTACTAATAAAAAAAATATTGTACTTTTTGTGTTAGAAGGGAGTAGAAACACGAAGTAACTATGGTATCACTCTTAGTACAAATATTTTCAGATACTGGAAAGAACTGCAATTTAATGCTAAAATCTAAAGTTGGAATCACTAGTCAGTGCTCCAGTTTACATAATATCTTGAAACTGAAATGCCCCAAAAAGTCTAGTCATGCAACGTTTTTACCTTCCCAAAGAAAGGGTGGAATTACTCTATACTCTTTCTTCCTTACATTGATCATTTAAGATGTTAGCATGTGAATCTCTTTTCAAGCTGTTTTATTTTTTCTGTAGCAACTCATTCTTGCCGCAATTGACATGGTGGATGCCCATTCGAAATCCGGGTGATACGTTGTTTACTCTACCTGCTCCATAATGGTTGCTGAGGTTTGTTTATAAGGATGGTTTGAAATTCCACTTGTTCTTCCCCTGCTCCCTTCTTTCGTTTCTTTCCCATCTTAAAGTTGCGTCTTGCAGAATGAAGCAGTTGTTGACTATGCACTCAGGAAGAGGAATGTTAAATTAGTGTCTTGTGGGCTTGACTTTGGGCGTCCAGGGTAAGGATATTTCCACTCTTTGTGGATCACATCTGCTGGCAAACCTAATGGATTTCCAAATTTATTACGGTTTATTGTCTACCAGGTTTATCCACTTTAGGGAACAACGCTTTCACCCATCCTTGGAAAACACAAGGCTTTTCTATCCTCACGTTCAAAATATGGAAGGATTTTTTGTGGCAAAAGTGGGTATTGATCTATGATATGATTTTTTAATTAGATAGCCAACATTTTTCTTTCATGCCTAAGCTTGTAAGTTTATGTGTGCGTGCAACCCATGCGTGCGTGTCTTTTGGTTACCCGCACTTCCCGGCTCCCCGCGAGCCCGGGGGGTGGGGGGGGGGGGGGAAGATATTGGAGGAGCCACACCTTTGATTAAACAATTCAAATGCATCTGCCCATTTCATGTGCGCTTAAATTTGTCATACCCAGCAAATGGAGATGTATTTTTTGTACCAAGCATCCTTCAGGTGCTTCTGAGAATACTCAAACCTTTGAGTTTCTCAATGGCAACTTCTACCAGAATGAATTTTCTTGAAAAGTTGTCCAAATTTATTAGTTTATTGTACATCTGGACATTTTATGCAGTGTGATGCTCTTTAAGTCATATAGGTAATTTTAACTTATTACTGGTTACAAAAATTTCCTGCAGTTGAAAAAAATAAGCAACTCAAAGCAAGTTGCAGAACCTTCTGAACCATCCGAAATGGTGGAGCAAGGTTCAAGGACAAATGAGAGCAGCAGTGGAAAGAATACCAACGAATTGACAGTTGGCACTATGAAAGAAATTGAGGTTTTGGAAAATGGTGTTGTTGAAAATTATAAAGAAGAATCACGGGCAACTGCCAACCAGGGGAAGAAAAGGAAGTTTCCATCAAGAGAGGAGAAGGGGAGAAAAAGGAAATTCCCATCAAGAGAGGAGATATCAAGAGCAAGGTAAAAGCTGTCTCCATAATTGAGATCAACCTCTTTGTGTCTATTTAAAGAATTGCATCTACAGATCCGTTGGAACATTGAAACTTAATTTATTTCAAATGGTTGGCAGGGAAGAGAAGAGAGGAGCGTTGAGGAAAAAGAGGCTGCACCGCTGAGGAGTGGTGGACGTAGAGTCAGCAGCGGCAACTCATGAATCATGATGGATAAATTCCAAATGGTTAAAGTTGTGGTACGCAAGGAGCGTTCACGAGAGAAGAAGCTATAGCTAATGTTTGCTTTTTGCAACGCTGCGATCACAACAGAATCGAGGAATTGATCACCAAAAGTTTTGGTTTCTCGAATATTGTTGTCGGAAAATTATTATTATTATTATTATAATTAGTCTACACACCTATGCCACTGTTACTCGAAAGGAAAAAAAGATATTGGAAGAAGACATTGAAATGATCGGGTTTACAGTGGTTGATGAAAAAGATTCCGCAGTTGTCGGTCTTTAGAATAAAACCATGTTTATTTTTTCTATGTATGTATATAATTATATTTGGTCATTGCAGGGTCACCCATGTGAGCATGTGATGTGGGTGAGCCTGGCCATTTGGAATAAAGGAATCCTGTTTCTCTGGCACAAAACGTATATATAGGCTTTAGTTTGTTTTTATTTATTTATTTATCATATTCTATAACTAATGAATGGCTGATCAGCTATGATACTTCCTTTTGTTATAAACAGACTATTTGTTTAGCGAAAAAAATAGAACAGCTACAATCTTCAACTAGCTTTGTTTTGCACCATTTTCATCCATGGATATTTTAATATTTGTCACACCAATAAAAGTTCACTAAAGAAGCATTATCTATATTAAATTAAACCAATGGTGAGAGCCCAAGTTCCAAAAACTGAAATGGAAAAAGTAGTAATGGAGATTAGAGATGGCTATCATCAGGTCTTATGACAAATTGTTGCCCAAGATTTGCATGCCAATTTATTATTATTAATGTGTCAAGATGTTGTCGCCACTAGTTTTTCAATATACTTGATTGATTTGCAATTAACCAAAAAATTTGCTACTTCTTATAAGTGAGAAATGGTAGCAGATATCACCATGAAATTCTGTGTCTTTTCTTTTCTTTTCTTTTTTTTTTCATTTATAGGTAAGCAAGCAATTTCTGTACCAACCATAGGAAGACACAAGTCTGTTGAAGGGCAGGAGTGGCTATAATTTAATTACACCTCATCATCTTGATGCTGTTGGAATTAATGTTGAATATTGCGGTGAACATGTGAATGAATGGAGATATTGGACACATTTCTCCATTGTTTCCTTGTGGATGTTGATTTCATCCCATGAGGAAAAAGCTGTGCCATAAATGCTTGTGGAGAATCTAACTTATACCACCCAATTCAGCATCCCTGACCTCTCTCTCTCTCTCTCTGATTCCTTTGCCTCATCTCATTTCATGTTCAATTTACCATTTTTTTTGTTTGTTTGGGCCAAGCTGCTTGAGATCAATTATCAGATACAATTAACTTTAGATTACATACACTTAAAATGTGATTTAGGGGTGGTATTGATATTAGCACCATGTGATATTTGGGATTAGAATGTTTCATCTGCTGCTTGGATTACCCTTTATTGAAAATTGAGAAATTTTTTAATCAGAAAAAGATCTTACAAAATAATAAAAATAAATATACAAATTTTTTATATGATATGCTAGATTATAAATTATTTTTATTATTTTTATGATATTAATTACGTATTTATTTTAATAAAATCTCTTTATAATTATAAAAGTTCTCTTACAAATTTACAAATTTAGTCCATCATCACCCTCCGGCCCCCCAACCCAATAATAAGCAATCCTTAGTTCCCCACCTCTTCCAGTGACTCTCCTCCACCCATTGCCATCTCTTTGACTTTACAAAAACCCATCCTGGCCCTCCATCCTCATCATCCCTGGCCTTTTCAACTACTTAACAATATCATGGACCATTTGCCTTTAACTTAATTATCGATAGCCAAAAAGGCGAAAATAGGCAACATTTGTGGACAATTTAATAGGGCAAGGAGCCTCACAAAAACACAAACGTAAAACCTAAAAGAAAGATGTCGTATTGGGGGCACAATAGTCATTCAGAAAGAATTTGAAGCCCTAAATGGGAAACTCAAAAGGCACAAAACATGAGGGGACAGGATGGAGCCAGTGGAGGCCCATGTGTTGATTCAGACCCTTATGTTTTCGGGAACAAAATTCATTGAAATAATTGAACCAGAAAAAGAAAAGAAAAATCTGCCTCTTTTAACTTTGACCCTCCTCTCTCTCTCTCTCTCTCTCTCTCTCTCTCTACATGTGTGTAGCCCACAGAGAGACACCCAAAGCTTTTTCTCACACGACTCAAAGCTTTTTCTTTTCTATTTCTTCCTTTCCTCTCTCTCTCTCTCTCTCTCTCTCCCTCCCTCCCTCTCTACATTTTAAGAGAAAGGAGTTCTCACAAATTGCTCTCTTTTCTCTCTCTCTACAGTAGAGAGTAAGTGCTCTTTTCCCACTGCTAAAGCAAAAGGTCCCCCCTCCCCCAAAGTCCTGATCTTGGAGGCTCTTTTGGGCTTCCTTTTTCCTCTTTACTTTTCTACCGGGTTTTCTGATTTGCTCAAGTGGGGGCTTTCTTTTTCGCTTCTCGTTGCATTCTATATTGATTTTTAGCGTCTGGTGTCTTTGTGGGGTTCTTGGATCCAATTAGGTGGGTCTTTGTTTTTGGAGATCTGTCATTTCTCTTTACTTTGCTCTTATCTTTGGGTCTTTTGGCGTTTGTTGTTGTGTATTCAGAGCTATGAAGAATCTACATTTAGGTGGGAATTCCTTGAATTTCTCTTACTTTTACATGATTCTTTTATCCATTACATTTTTCCTCTTGAAAGTCTAATTTTTCATGGACAGAAGGATTGGCATTTTGAGGTAGATGTCTGACGTATTCCTGTCTTTTGAAAAATCCCAACAAGCCTTTCGGTTATTTTTTTCAATAGTGTATGAGCTATGATCTGGGCTTGCCTGCAATTTCTTGTTTGTGTTATGTAACTTTTGTTAATTGCTAATCAAATCTTAAGCTTTAAGCTACAAGAGCGGAGATTTTTCACCTCTTTGTTCATGCTTAAAAGATAATTCGTTGTCTAAGTTTTTTTTTTTTT
>QEOT01001949.1:0-50797 GCA_003123785.1 Pterocarya stenoptera
TCCTCCAGCAAGTCAAGTTGCTCTTTTAGTCGCTCATCGTTGGAGCTTTGCTTATGCTCAATTATTCTAAGTAATGTGTTGGCCTTGCTAGCCTTGATGTGATCCCAAGCCAATAGGCTATATTCTTGTGCTACTCAGTTATCTCGAACAAGTTTGGACCTGCATACTCGTGATAGCCGAGCAAAGCAAGAAAATAATCTTTGTTTAGGATAATCGAGCTATGAGGCTGGACTGGCTCTTCACAAGATAACTGAAAGCCCAAGAAATTAAGCCCTTGCTCCGATCACTAAATAAGGTTTGTCTGACCGACAAACTGTCGGAATAATTGAGCAAAGAGTAAGAAAATCAGCCTTGCTTGGGATCATTGAGCATGCCAATCCGATCAAAACACGGCTTAGGATAATTGAGCAGTGCAAGAAAATAGCAATTGCTTAGTATCACAGTTTGGCCAACACAATACTCATTATAACCGAGTAGCGCAAGGAAAATATCCTTGCTTGGGATCATCGAGCAAGGTCAGTCTAGGCAAACACTGCTCAGGATAATTGAGCAGTGCAAGAAAATAACCCTTGCTCGGGTGATCCCGAGCGAGGCTCGTTCGTCCTACATAGTGATTAGGATAACCGAGAAGAACAAGAAAATAACCCTTACTTGAGACGGGCTTCATTGCTCACCCATGACAAGGCAGACTGCCATATTTATTGTTCTGAGACGTACGTTTGTATGTTGGCACTTATGTTGGCCTCGATCTTGAATTTGTTCACTCATAGTGTTGAGAGCACTCCTTGCTCACTTCTTGTGCGAACACTTACACTCGCCTTCGGTGTGATCTTTTCTCTCTCTCGGGCAAGTTTTGCGCTTTTGCAGTGCTCGCTTATGCAAGCACTCTTTGCTCGTTTCGGATGTAAGCAATTATGATCGCCTCAGGCATGATTGCTTCTCTAGCAGGGACAAGCTTCACACTTATGCGGTACTGGCCTTTGGATGAGCACTATTACTAATCGGAGTGCTTGCCTTTGGTTGCGAGCATTCTTTACTCATCTCAATGCGAGATGCTGTAGCTCGCCTTGATGCGAGTTGCTATTGTTTGCCCAGGTGCGAGTACTCTATATAATATTATAAAAATAAATTATAATAAATCTAAAAATAGTTTTTAGATTTTAAAATATAATTATTATTCCTATATAATATTATTTTGAAAAATAGAAATTTATTCATTTGATTTTTTATAATATTCATAGAAATAAATAAATTTGTTGGACAAATATTGTTATCATTTTACAAAATGTAATTCTTCTTTCTAAGTTCTTGATTTATACATTAATTCATGATTGTTCTTTAATTGACCTTATTTTATATTTTATTTTCATAACACGTTTCAATCGGACATCCGTACTTTGCCCATAGCCGTTAATTTTAAAAATATCAAATCCCAACAGCCATTATTATAGTCGTATTTTATTTCTCGGACCCGGAAACATTCGACGAATAAAGATGATTCCTTTTTCCTTCGAAGAATCATCTATTTTATCCACGGATTCACTTGCTTCGGGTTGACGTACATATTATTAAAGAGTAATGTTAGAGAGAAATTATTATAATGAGTGCATATTTTGTATTCATTATGTAATTTTTTCTCTTCTTTTTATTTTTTCTTTCATAATTTTAATTTTAAGAGATGAACGATATGAATAAAATCATATATTATATACAAAGTGACTAATGCTATCGGTAGCTTCTCCAAAGAATTTTTCGTTATCAATTCAGTAAGCTAAGCTATGCCTCTTGATTTTGACAATCGATTTTAAAACACGTAAATTGAGGCTTTTTGTTTCCTAAAAATAGGAAGCGCTGAAAAAGGTAAAGCACGTGCGAGAAACTGACAGAACAGACATTTCTGTATCCAGTTTAGTGATTTAGCACCAGCCATCTATCCATGTACGAGTTTCTCGTTCTCTGGCTCTCTTCCCCCCACCCGCTGTAAAAAGGAATTACTCATGGCGGCTGTATCATTCTTCCAAGCACCCGTACGGAACGAGAAGCTGAAGAACCCACCTTTGAGAGTGGATTTGGGACGTGGGTTTTCGAGAAGCTTGGGTTTTGGTCATGTGAGACCAACCAAATGGCGGACTTTTGAGCTCAACAAGCTAGCGGTCTGTGCTGATAGCAATCACATCGCAGCGTCTCGGAGCGAGTCCACACCTCCCTTGACTCGGTCTAAATGAGTTTCTCACTATTTTTTCTCTCTGTATCTATCTATTTATGTTTGCTCTTTTCTATGTTTGCTAAACCCAGTAATGTGTGTATATGAAGTATTGATTTTTACAGATTAGTACTCATGCATTTGGATAAATTCTGGTTGGTTTTTCTGTTGGGGTTGTAATAGTTTGACAAGGGGTTTCTTTTTTCATTCGTTGGATTTAGTGGTTGCATGGAACTGTTCTACGGCTATACATTATTTATTAAATATATGTTTTTATATTTTTTCCCCACTTGCAATCCGGGCTGTATATTTGATTGTACAAAGTAGTTCCTCTTTCTACCGAGATATCTATAATTAAGTTGTTGTCCGTTGAAGCGATGAATACTGTAGCTTAATTTCGAGGTGACGACGGTAACTATTCTCCTTATCTTTGTTAAGAAATATGATTTTAGAACCGTAATGTGATCGAGATTTAAGGGATCATTGTCCAAACAATAAAAGTGAAGATCTACATTTGGGTGGGGATGGGGTGTAGTATAACTTCAAGCGATTTCTTTAGGGACACTTTATGTTATAGGTGTCTGGGTTTTTGTGAAACAATGCATTTAATAACTTAAAAGTGAGATGGACATGGCCTGCTGAAACAATGCATTAATTTTGTGAAAAAATTAATAGCGATTATTTTACTTTTCTTGTTATTTTAAAGCAAAATGTTACGCTGAATATGGAATAAGGGATCATTTGTGCAACTGAACTTCGCTAAAAATCTGGCTACATGGGATTCTGATTAAAGAGTTAGAATGATTGATTACCTAAAAAGTTCTCTGGAGCTTCATGTGGTTATACTATAAAAATTTTTCTTAGGGATATATTTCCCGTTTCTACTTGATATTATCACTTTCTGAAAAATGCTATTTATTTTATAATTTTACTTAATTAGATTTGCCTGATAGGATTGCAGTTTTTCTCTTTATATGTCAAAGGCTACTTTTGAGCCTCTGTTCTTCCCAAAGTCTAATATCCATATCTAGTACATATGATATGTTTATAATGTGATATTTTAATTGCTTTCAGGGTGAAACGCCATACAATTTCAGTCTTTGTTGGGGATGAGAGTGGAATAATTAATCGGATTGCTGGGGTGTTTGCTAGGAGGGGCTACAACATTGAGTCCCTTGCAGTTGGTTTGAACAAGGACAAGGCTCTCTTTACCATAGTGGTCTTGGGAACCGAGAAGGTTTTGAGACAAGTCATTGCACAACTGAACAAGCTTGTGAACGTCATTAAGGTTATGGCTCACCTAGATGATCTTAAAATATTCTGTATGAATCCTAATTTCTGGTGTTTGTATTGCGTATTAGTAACTGTGTGGGGCTAAGGGCTTTTCTTTTCAAATGAACTTTTTAAGATGTTGCTTTTTGCATCTGAACTAGCTCTTTTAGTAATCTTATTCTAATTTTCCAAATAAAATCTGTATAATTTTTTGGAGTGAGTGTTTCCTTATCTGGTTCTGCACTTTACTTTTTGAGTATCTAATGTATCAGGTTCAAGACATCTCAAGGGAGCCACAAGTAGAACGTGAACTGATGCTTATAAAACTTAATTCAGATCTGAGTACCCGTGCTGAGGTAAGATCATTAAACCATTGGTCCTAGACCTCACCTGGATGGACGAGTTTGACCTGAAAGCAAAGCTGTCCCATCAGTTATTTTTCTCTGTTTTTTGGATAAGGAAATGAATTTTATTAGATGCGCCGATGAACATGAACTGAGTATGCTTGAAGTATACAAGAGAAAACACCTAGCTTGAGGGAAATAAGGAAAGCAGGAATGCATGAAATCTACAAAAGTAGGAAAGTGTAAATTTTGGTGGGCTTTTATCCTTACGTTAGTGAATAAAACATGATGGATTTTGGTTTTAATATTGTCCTTTTGTGGCCTTGATGCTCTGGGACCCTGGGTATTGTGTTCCTCCCAAAGGCGTTACATTAAGCATAAAGGTGTCATCCACCAAACCTCTGTCCCATATGGACTACCCATTTGCCTTTCTGGCAAGCCAATAACTCCACAGCCCTTTTAGAAATAACTCAACTCATCCAAGGCAGCTGAGAATTGAATCCCACAATGCTTTAACCACTCCACGGTGAAGCAAGAGATGATCTGATTCTTCATCCTTCTTGCTCATACAACACTAATCTGTCACCAAGATACTTAGATTATTCATGGTTAAGATCTTCCCTAGAGCTGCTGTCCATCCCAAGAATGCCATCCTATTGGGGATATTTGTTGTGCCAAGTTCTTCTCTATTGAAAAAAATTATCCTCATAGGGGCTAAGATCCATTGTTGGTAAAAGCATGCTTAAGGTCAAAGCACAAAGGCTGAAGAGCTTTACTTACCAAAAGCGAAGCGTATTTAGTAAAGCGCACTGTTTTACATTAGTGAACTTAAAGTGCAAAAAACTTTTGTAGTTTTTTGTATTATATATTAATATATCAATTTTAACCATAATTTTTTGTATGTCCCCGGGGATTTTGGTTCCATGAGTGAGTCCTAAGGGCTCTACCGTGGGGTGGTTCTCCTCCCTTCATAAAAAAAAAAACTATAATTTTTTGTATGGACCATTTATTTAGATAAAGTAGAAGAGGAAGATGATAAGTGTTACAAATCTTTTTATGAAAGTGTATCACACCCCAGCCCTAGATCAGAGGATTAGGGCTGAGTTTTGGATGTAAAGCCTATGGGCCTACAATTTTGGCCCAAGTGATTTGGGTTATCATTATGGGCTAATCCTTGGCCATTCTTAAAGATGGGCTGCCAGCAATAGGATTTGGACTTGAGATGGTGCAAAATCCTGTTTTTAAGTCCGAGAACCCTAGGACTTACACCTAGCCGAGACCCCATGCTACTAGGGTTCCTAATCCAATTAGGATTAGTCAAGGAACCTAGAATCCTCTGCTGGCTGACCCATAGATTCCTCTAATCCTTGTAGGATTCTGTCACAAATTTTTACCTCCCCATTATGTTGCTACCTACTAGACTTTCTATTAAAATAAAACTCCAAATTCTATTGGGAGAACTCTACTTGGTGGCCACTGGGATTCCTAATCCAACAAGGAAATCAAGTCTAATCCATGAAGGATTGAACAACATCCATGAAGGATTAAACAACACCCTTGCTGAAACTTCTAAACACTCTAGGAATCATAACTCTTCAAGAAAACCAAATCCAAGTAAACCTAGGGGACTAATTTAGCTGCTGCCAGGATTCCCCACCACCTCTAGGCGTCCTAATCCTGCAAGAAAAATAAAATCTCTGTTTTCATTGAAGTATGTGATGCTGATCTGTCACTTTTATAGTCTGGTCATGTCAAATATCTCTGAGGTGGGTCTACTTAGAATGAGTGCTGCTGCTGCCTGATATTATACATTTCACTATGCCTCAAGTTGGAATTGACTAGTATGGTATACTAAGTGTTTCTCTGTGTTTAGAGTTTAATTTTTTTGTTGTTTCAAGATAATGGGAGCGGTTCTCTTATTTGTGGACTAGGTGCACCTTCCTTTTCAGTAGCTTTGCTTTCATCTTAGTGCATTGACGTTTTCAAGTACCTGATCTCTACACTGCTGTAATCTCCAGATCATGTCGTTAGTAGACATCTTCAGAGCAAAAATTGTTGATATCTCAGAAGATTCGCTGACTATTGAGGTGAATTCTGGTTGATTATATGGTTATTGTTGTATCATTATTATTAGAGTTGTTGTCATTATTATTGTTGTTGTTATTACTATGTGTTAAAGTACTTTGACATGTTGAAGCTCTTATCAAGAAGATTCATGGTCAAAATTATATTAAACATCACACCATCGTGATAAAGACATAGCCCAAACTTGGAAGAAGCAAAGATCTCCTACAACTAGATTTTAGCCTTGTATAGTTTTTCCTTAAAATCTTTTGGTCTTTTGGTCTTTCTATGTTTTCACCTAGTAGCCAAGGGAACTAGAGCCTATAAAGCATCCATGTTCCTCTCCCAGTGCAGCTTCTGTTTTAGGTTAAAAACCATGATATCTTGAAAGGGTTCTACCATTGTTATCGAGCCTATAAAACATGTATATATCAAAATATGGGTTGGATATGACTAATATTTGGATACTTTTCCGTTCAGTGGAAATATTTTAAATTTTGGAAACGAGATGTACATGGATTTATATAGCCAGAAGACCTTCGAGAAATAGAAGTGATACTTTTGGGTCCAAAACCAAAGTTTATTTATTTATTTTTTAATAAAAAGAGAGTCTTTAGTGGCAATTTAAGATCCTAGGGGCCATAATTGATTCCGAAGATAATGGGCACATAGGGGCTGAAGTTGGATTACTGTTTGAAGATTCTATGTATGTGTGGGTTAGTTTATGAAATTCTCAACCATGTAGGCATATTGAAGTAGCATTTAGCGATGTCTGCCATTCCTTCATAGAATTTGGGTTTTGCTCAATTAGAAAGATCTTTGGACATTTTTGGAATCTTGCTAATTCTTTGTTCTCTTGAAATAAAAAATAATAGCAGACAATGATTTGTCCCACTTTATGACTAGATTGAAGAAAAGATGCCTAATAAGTTCTTGGGATAAGTTCACCGTAAAGCTTGCTCATACTCATAGTGCCATTCTACACTCTTGAAGACCTACATTGTGATGTAGGTCATATTTTGTTGGTTGTATATGTGGATGACATTGTAATTACTGGGAGTGACTCAACAAGGATTGGTAGGCTGAAACAGTTTTTGCATGATTAGTTTTAGACAAAAGATTTGGGTAAGCTTAGATATTTTCTTGGGATTGAAGGTTGCAGGTCTAAAAAGGGTATTAGTCTATCTCAGAGAAAATATGTACTTGACCTTTTGGAAGAAACTAGCTTGTTGGGTGCACGACCTATTGACACTCTTATGGATCCGAATTGTAAACTCTTGAAGGATGAATGGGAGTTGTTGGGTGCACGACCTATTGACACTCTTATGGATCCGAATCGTAAACTCTTGAAGGATGAATGGGAGTTGTTTGAAGATCCAGTAGGTATTGACGACTTGTTGGAAAATTGAATTATCTTACTTTCATTAGACCTGACATCTCTTATGCAGTGAGTGCAATGAGTGCAGTGAGTCAATTTCTAGAAGCACGAGGGGTTTCACATTGGGATGCTATAATCCATATTCTTCATTATCTTAACCAAGCTCCTAGCCTTGGATTGTTGTATAGGCCTTGGATTGGGCAAGGTCTCATTCAGATAGAAGATCTACTACTGGATACTATACCTTAGTGGGAGGTAACTTGGTTACATGGAAAAGTAAGAATCAAACAGTAGTAGGTTGTTCAAATGCAAAAGCTGAATAACAGGGCACTACTAGTGAGGTTACATGGTTGCAACACTTCCCTCAAGTGATTGGATTTCAAGCTTCGGTCCCTCTTTAGTTATTTTGTGATAATCAAGCTATAGTGCACAGTGACTTTAATCCTGGGTTCCATGAGAGGACTAAACACATAGAGATAAGATATTGAGTAGTGACATTTCTATACCTTTTGTGAAGTCTGCCGATTAGCTTGCAGATGTGTTTACTAAGTCCTTGTGTCATTGTCGATTAAAGTTTATTTGTTTCAAGCTAGGTTTATATAATATATATGCCCCAACTTGAGGGGGAGTGTTCGGGGCATTATTGTAGTAAGTATAACTCAGAGGGTATAATCGTCAATTATATGTTTAGTGTATATATATATATATATTGGAACAGTAATGAATAAACACAAGTTTGAACAAATGGTTTTTCCCCCTTGTTTGTGTTTTCTCCATGTTTTGCAACACAGAATATGTGCAAATTTTACATTTTGTATGGACAGGATTATTTTCTGGTTGTATTATCTTAAAGTATGTTCCACATGGATATTTTAGGTCACTGGGGACCCTGGGAAGATGGTTGCTGTTCAAAGAAACTTAAGCAAATTCGGAATCAAAGAACTTGCAAGAACTGGAAAGGTAGCATATCCATATTTGTATGATCTTTGTTTTGTGCGTATTTACTTATGTTTGAATATTTTTTTAAGTTTTTAAATCCCAAATTGACCATTAGAACTTAATTTGCATCTGTAGAGAAATGACCATTGTTTTTCTTTTTTCAATTTAGAGAAGAATCCTAAACGTGATCTTCTATGGGATGGTGCCCATTGAGACCTGATACTGAAATGCAAGTCATTATTTTGAGCAGTCAAATTTTATTCCCACAATTAGGGGCCATTCAAGTTGAGTTCTAACTTGGCTCGAGCTCGACTCTTAATAATCCAAATGAGTTAAGGTGGAGAGAGTCAGTTAAAAAACAACCAAAAAAAGAAAAAAAAAAAAAAGAAAAGAAAAAGAAGACAAAACCCTATAGATCAGCCATAACTCAAGTATGGGTGATATTTTTCAGTTCTATAGACAAACAAAAGCATGCATAGATCAAAATCATATCAATTTGCCTAAATGGCTTTCACGTCTTGAGACCTTTCATATATGTAGAACTATACAACAAGATTTAAAAGCATTTTCCGCTAATTGCAACTGAGATTTTCTCTCAATCCCCTAGCTGTACTCGCTACCCCTATTTTGGAAAACCTAACCGTACAAAATAAAGATAATAAAGACATGCCGCAAGTCTCAATGGGCTTGGGCTCAAGCTGCGGCAAACCTAACTAATAGGTTGTAGCACATCCTATTAACATCCTCCCTCAAATTGATGTGGGCGGATCAAGAAGCATCAATTTGTCAATCATGAATTGATGCCGGTGCCGGGTAAGAGCCTTGATGAACACATTGGCTGCCTGAAGAACAGTGGAAATATGAGGAAGAGTAATCACACTCCGGGTTGACGTGGCGCGTGCTCTGTTTTCTTTGGGATTTTGAAATCGCACCTAGGGTTTGCTGGATGGAAAACCCCGCCGCCCCGCCATCCTTCTCGGCGGGACAGCCTTCTTCTTCATCGGACAAGCCTTCCTCTTCGGCGGGGCTGGTTCCAACGGTAGGAGAGGGTGCTTCTGTGTTGTTGGGTTCATTGGAATAGGGGAATAAGAAAACTGCGACAAGGAATTTTGCTTTGGGTTATGCGGATATTGTGGTTAATTGGCCTCAACCTTTGCCTGAGATGGAGATACCGCTGAGAGAACCAAAATTTGCAGAAGGAGAGATGTTCTTTCTTTTTTTGAAAACAGAGATTTTGAAATCTGCTGAGCCGTTTCGATATGCTGCTGTTGTTAAATTCCTTTGTAGAAGGCCATCTCTAGATCATGTTAGAGGATTCATCAAGAATTGTTGGGGACTCCGGGCGATGCCTGTAGTGGGGCAATTGAAAAACCCTCGAAATGTTTTGATCCGATTGGTTCTGCCAACAACACACGAGGCCACACAATCTCAGAACAAGTAGAAGACATAGCACGATACTCGGACTCCATAAAGGATTTTGAAATGCGAGCCTGCTTTTGGCCTAATTTTCCCAATCTGCGATTGGGCAATCAGCATCATCTTTTGTGAAGAAAATCATGGGCACATTCAATCTTTGAGGGCTCTTCTCTTTTGCTTTAAAGTTGTCTCTGGTTTGAGAGCGAATCTTTCAAAGTCTAAATTGGTGTTGGTGGGGGTTGTCCCCAATGCAGCAAATCTAGCTTGCCTCCTGGTATGCAAGGTATATTCTCTACTTATGAAGTATCTTGGCTTACCGTTGGGTGCTTTAGTCAAATCGGAGGGGATTTGGAATGCCGTGATGGGAAAGGTGTAACGTAGATTGGCTTCTTGGAAGAGGTTATACTTGTCCAAAGGAGGTAGGCTTACTCTTATCAAAAGTACCCTTTCTAATGTACCAACCTATTTTCTGTCCTTGTTCCCGCTCCCTACAAAGGTAGCCAATCGTATTGAGAAGCTACAACATGATTTCTTGTAGATTGAGATGGGGGACGAGTTCAAATTGCATCTGGTGAACTGGTCAACAGTTTGCACACCAATATCTGGGGGTGGATTGGAGATCCACAATTTGATGAAATTCAATCAAACTCTATTGGGTAAATGGTTGTGGCGGTACCAACAAAAGAGGGGGGCCCTATGGAAGTTAGTTATAGATTTCGAAGTTTGGAGAGTCTTGGGGAGGATGGTGCTCGACTTTGGTATGTGGACCATATGGGGTGGGTTTGTGGAAACACATTAGAAAAGTATGAAAGACTTTCCTAAGCTATGCACGTATTGAAGTAGGTGATGGTTCTCGAGTCAAATTTTGGCAAGACAAATGGTGTGGTGAACAAAGCTTCAAAGAAATAGTCCCTAGCGTTTTTTATCTTGTACAGGTGAAGGATGCTTCAATAGTTGATCTCTTGGCCTTCTCTCGTGGCTCCCCTCAATGGAATGTAGATTTCATTAGGGTAGCACAAGATTGAGAGTTGGAGGTTATCACCAAGTTCTTTGCCTTACTATATTCCGCCAAGGTGACTGAGGGCAATATAGATAAGATCAAGTGGAGCCCCTCCAAGAAAGGTAGATTCATAGTTAGATTGTTCTACCAAGTTCTAACTAGCTAGGGGATAACTTTTCCATGGTGGAATATATGGAAGACAAAAGCTCATTTGAAAACAGTTTTTTTTTTTTTTTTTTGTTTGGAGCCTCCCTAGACAAGATTCTTACTGTAGACAATCTAAGGAAACGTTGTGTAATGGTGTTGGATTGGTGTTACATGTGTAAGAAGAATGGGGTTTCAGTAGATCACTTGCTTCTACACTGTGAGGTGGCCAAAACGTTGTGGGATGATTTTCTTGCCAGAATAGGATTATCATGGGCCATGCCTTGTAGGCTGGTGGATTTTCTAGCAAGCTGGAGAGGACACCAAAGCAATCTTCAAGTGGCAACAATATGGAAGATGGCCCATATATGCATGTGTTAGTGCATTTGGCAGGAGCGAAATGATAGAAGCTTTGAGGATTGCAAGAGGACAATGATGAGCTTAATGGTCTTTTCTTTAAAACTTTGTTCGTATGGGAGGGGGTCATTGATTTTAATGGACTAAATGTCCATGATTTTATACTTTCGGTTGTAATCCCTAGTTAGGTACTTCTCATATATGCTTCCTATATACTTGGCCTATGCCTCATTTTCTTTTGAATAAAATTCTTGATTACCTATAAAAAAAAAAGGTCTGATAAAATGCCAAATTTAGTGGCTGTGGAATATCTGAAATCCTGCGAGAATGGAACATCATCATGGCACAGTACTGATATGTGAAGGACAATAATGATGAGATACAGTCTCGTTCAATCTTGGACTAATAACCTCAAATTCTCAATGGTTTTCTGAATACTATTACCTCTAAAGTGGTATAGGTGATACGTATCTAGTCAAGTCAATGTATATCATTTTTCTTTTTTTCCAAATCAATTTTGGTTTTATAATTATTTGTGAGTAAGAAATCTGATAAAAAATTATTTCTGAGTCAGAAATAACTGAATATACATCTATTTCATATATTTCTATATGATTATACATTTCAAAACATGAGATAGTGAAAAAATTAAGGTCAGTAGCTTATGATAACTGTCCATGAGGGGGTTTTGCAATAAATGTTGCTAATGAACTTAGACGAGTAGTTGTTGCGTATTCGTATACGACCTGAGTTTCCTTGTGACAAATTTTGGATTTGAATCTACCTGCAGATTGCATTGCGACGAGAAAAGATGGGTGAAACTGCTCCATTCTGGGGATTCAGTGCAGCTTCCTATCCAGATCTTGAACCACCGCCTCCTGTTACTGTTCTTGAAGAGAAAGCAGGTCAATCACTTAATGGCGATGTCCGTATATCCTCAGGTGTATGTACCTTTTGTTCTATCAAAGTGGCTCTCCCTGCTATTTATTTCCTTATTTATTCAATTCCCTTATATAGTAAATTGCTGTGTAGAGCTACAGGGTTTTCAATCGTCATATACAGGATTCCTCATTTTCACATGCCAATTTTAAGAGGCTTCTCATTTAAGAAAATTATTTAAAAATAGTTTGTGTATGATTTTAACTCAAAAACATCTAAAAAGTCATATATAAACAATTAACTTCTTTCGGTTTTGGGGGACGAATAACAGAACTTGAAAGGTTATATGCTGATTTACCTGTTAGCTACTTTTAATGAAATGCAGTTTCGATGTAATAATCTAAGGGGGTCACCTTTGGATTGAAATTCTTATGAATCTTTGAATCATTTGGGGACAGAGAACCACTTGTTGATTGCATTTTGTTTTGGGACGTTTCATGCTTACCATAAGCATTTAATTCTCTTTATTTATTTATTTATTTTTTTATCAGTAAACAAGATTTTATTGATCAAAAGAATAGGCAAAAGCCCAAATATACGGGACATACTCTTTAATTTATATTTAATAGGTTACTCAGTTTTCATTTAGATTTTTAAATTTGAACATATGATGGAAAATAGCCAGTCAGAAGAGTATCGGTGAAAAACTGGCTTCAGAATTACAATTTTAAATTTTGGGTCGAGACACTCACTACAGATTTGTTGGTCTTTCTTGTTTAAAGTGCTTTCCTGATTTTGTGCTTCTATGATGTACTTTCTGCATTATTGGGGTAAATTTACTTTTGAAACTGGTTTGAGTATAAGTAACAAATGATTGAATTTGCCTCTTCTCATCAGTTTAATCTTTTGATACAAGTAGTGATTTAAATTGTGTCAGAGTGGAGGTCTTGAGTCAAACTCTCCCTTTATATTTCATCCTTTTTTAATTAAATCTTTCATCTGTTGGGCCCACTTACTAAGTTGAAATCTGAATCACACGTGAGGAGCGTTAAAATATAAATTAAATGATTAAAATGAACCTCTTCCCATCAACTTAAACTAATAGGATAAATGGTGATCTAACAAAATTAGTTTTCATAAAAAGATGACCAGCTAATAGTGAAATCATGGAAATAAATGCAAAATGGTTATTGAAGCAAGGAAAGATCTTTGTTAGACTTCTCTGAATACGCAGTGAGGTAGAAAGTGATCACAGCTTGTTCTCATATACTTAACAATTTTAAAATGTTTTGGCTATGTGCAAGCTAATTCATAAATTACTTAATTACCATGTTTGACTATCTGAAATTCTCAGGTCATCTCAATGCAAGTATATTGTCAGATAGAACTCTTCATATTTATTTTCTATGTTTTGGAAAATTCTCCAGGTTTTTTGTTTTTTGTTTTTTGTTTTAATATATTGCTAACAATGCATGGCTAAGTAGCCCATCCTTTTTCTAATGAGGTCTCATCTTGAAGCAGCTTGTGATCAGACACTTAATGGCATGCTAGTAAATTATGTTTTCTGTCCTTTGGGTTGGTGAAATTAAAAGCTAGTTTCTTTTTGCTACTTTCTTGTACTTGGTATTGCATAATTAATAGTGCTCAAATTTTCGTTCACAATTGGGATTGGATAATAAATTTTACTGAAGTAGTTGTTCACACATTGAACTCTTGTTCATTTTTGCCATTTTCTTGTAATTGGGATTGCATGATACATAGTGCTCAAATTCTCCTTCACATTTTGGGAATTAGATAATAAATTGATTTGAAGGTTTCATTCACATATTGAACCCTATAGTGACCTTTCTGCTGTAAATGGTACAAAGTGGGGAAACTTATCTTCTGTTGGAGGAGAATTTGATACTTGACGTCTTTTGGATGTTTTTGCTGTCCAAGGATTGATGAAGAAGTTGTGCAAGTAGATTCCAATAGTTTTTTTTTCCTTTATATATATATTTATCATGTTCTAAGGGTAATATTCTTTCTTGCTCTAGAATCTTTACTTCAGAGCTTATGTTCCACTTTAAATTTCAGTGGTGTTGGGTTTTACTCAGGATCATTATAATTCTGGATTGCATATATTAAATTTAATTTTCTTATAGCAGGGTGATGTTTATCCTGTGGAGCCATTCGACGACTTGATGATGAAACAAGTTCTTGATGCTCACTGGGGCATTGTCTATGGTGATGATGTAAGATATCTGTTTGCATATCTTTTAGTACATATCACTGACAAAAAAAAATACTTATTGAAATCTTTTTTGATAGAAAATTATGGACATAACTAAAAGTAGA
Source organism: Pterocarya stenoptera (assembly GCA_003123785.1). NCBI lineage: Eukaryota > Viridiplantae > Streptophyta > Magnoliopsida > Fagales > Juglandaceae > Pterocarya > Pterocarya stenoptera. The sequence continues at coordinate 14,334 of QEOT01001949.1, forward strand.
ATTTAAGATTTCATTTGGGATGTCCTATTTGATTTTCAGTAATGTATACGAACTTTGCTTTTCATAATCGATCAATCTTTAGATTCTCACTAGATAATATTGCTACGCTTTTCTTTCAATTTCATGAAAATGTGGGTGATGACGGTCTGAAAATCAAATAAAAGAATTTGTTCACCTTGTCAATCAATGAATTGGTTTCTTAACTACAGTTGAAATTAGTGATTTTTTTACAATAGGTATAAAAAATGTTTTGGTTGCTGTATTATAGTTTTGTTTCGCCTTTTATTTATGGTACCACTTATGGCAATGTGCTGAATGTACAGTCTAGTGAGCTTCAGTCACACACATTATCTATGCTTGTGAATGACTGCCCTGGAGTTCTGAACATGGTTACTGGAATTATTTCTCGAAGAGGTTATAACATTCAGGTCAGTTCAGCTTGGTGCTCATCTTTTTAGCTTTTCTGGTTTTGATGATCTATGCCGATTCAATAGTTTTCTTCCGCTTTATATTCTAGAGTTTAGCTGTGGGGCCAGCTGAAAAAGATGGGCTTTCCCGCATCACAACTGTTGTTCCCGGGACTGATGAGTCAATTGGCAAGTTGGTTCAACAACTTCACAAGTTAATAGATCTTCATGAGGTAAGGAAACTGTTAGATGCTGGGAGCGTACTGATACTTTTCCAATTTAATTTTAAGCAAGATCCTTAAAAGAAGCTTTAAAGGGAAAAAATCATCTGCACGTGGGGAATTTCTAACTGTTAACTTAGTGTGCAGCTTGGAGTAGTTTGCTACTAAGTTGTAAGATAAAATCAGGTACTCGGTTAATGCTGTATGTTCAAAGGGAAATTAGTCTCTAAAAGCCAAAATACATTGCATGGATAAGGATCTGGTCTTGGTTTGAGAAGATGGCCTTGGAAGCCTTAACATATTTCTATGGTGCAGGGGTATTTGCTGAAAAACCAGTAAGGTTTCAGCAAAGATTACTTTGATTTCTGTATGTATCATATGAATGTGGGGTTTAAACCACTGGAAGATGATTTAATGACCACTTAGCTTCGAAACTACTCATAACGAAAACACTAACAGTTGCCTTTCTTGGTTATATGCTTACGCATGGCTTATGCTACTGCAAAACATTTTATTTATATGAAATCATGGAACTTAGCCCTAAGATGTTGATTATGCAAAATCCTAATGTCGTAACATTAGCAATATGTGGACAGATTAAAAAACCGTTGTTTTCTACAATTTCCAGATTTGTTTTAGAATACTAAAATGCACAAAACTGTTCAAGACGTTAAAACATGAATACATCATAAAATCAACCCATCTCTATTGTTGACACATTTTTGGAAAAGTCAAATAACACTATGAACACTTCTTTCTTTATCTTTTTACTATTTTAAAATCTTAAATAAACAGTATGCTAATCAATTAGCAGTATAGGAGTGTAACAAGGCCCTTACCAAATAGTCCTTCTAAAAAAATAAAAATCAAATTCCTAGAGAAGAAAGTTGGCTAGGTATGAATCTTGATGAGTGGGTATGAAAGTGAAAAATTGGTGGTTCAAATCCCAAATACACCTAGAGGGGGTGAATAGGTGTTTCCAAATTTATTGGACTATTTTAATTAACAATTAATCAATCAATCAGATCACAAGAAATAATCAACACATCAATTTTGGTCATGAAGTGGAAACTCATTTGAAGAACGTTTTCAAAATCTAAAACCACTTGTGATGTAAGTTACCACCTAAAATCCACTATAAAAATTTAGTTCGTTACAACCAGTTTAGAAACACTTTCAAGACCCTTGATATAACTAAAATTGGCTTGTAACACTACGAGTATCCCATTCAATCTCTACATCTTGACAGCTCTAGAACCACCGGCCTTTCTATAGTTTCACCATGAGTACCAATTCAATCTCTGCACCCAGGCAGCTCTAGAAATCCTTTCGGCAAACAAACATGTCTACACCAATGGACTCAGCAACACTCGAACACGAGCACAATATGATGGAGGTCTATTCCGCCTAGCCCAACGTACTTCCCTTATAAATCTCTCTCTCTCTCTCACTTATCATAAAAAAAAATGGAGGTCTATTTATTAGGATAGAATCGATTTTGAATGCTCAATGGATCTCCTTAGGATTTTCTTTTAAGAATACAATGAATATGGCAACTTTGGCCTTTCTCCCCACATAGGAAGTCGTGCATATTATTCTATATATATATTTAGGGTTTGCCTGCCACTTAAAAGAGTCCATAGTGAAAAAGTGTTTCTCGGGTTTTTTCACTCGATCCAACTGTTGCTTGTGTATTTGTTTGCTTGGGCAAGTGTTAGGTGATGAGTGGAGCGAACTCTTTGTCCAATGTTGCTTGAGCAAAGAGTTGAGTGAGTATTGAGCGATCTTTCTGTGTAATGGATGTTTGCTCGCTTGATGTTCACTCGAGTGAATTTCTATCCACCGTGTGACTTAACTCTAGAAAATTAAAACTCAAATAGACGAGGTTTTGTCACACTTATATGTCAACACATGAGTTTTACGCTAACAGAAAGATTTGATGTTCCACCGACTAATGGTAAAACCATTCAAGAAGGGTATAGAAATTGATTAAAGAAATCTAAGTAGATTCTTTGGGGGTTTAGGTTCCATGGATGAGTCCTAATGGCTCTACCATGGGATGGTTCCCCCGTCTTAAAAAAAAAAAAAGGTACCTAAGTAGAAAGAGAAAAAAGTAGCACTATTGTGAATTTGTGGGCCACTATACGATGATACAAGGTGTTAAGAAAGAATGACTTATAGTCTAATACCGATTTTTCACAATCTTCAAAATTATGCTCATTTTGCTCTCTCCAAATACACTACATTAGCAAAGCCTGGATCATTTTCAACAACAATGTGCACCAATGCCTATCCTTGAAGATCATGTTCCATACTTTCTACCTTGCAATGGACCAGACAATGATCCACTATTTTCCAACTTTTTGCATATTTTACACTTAAATCTCAGGGAAAAGACTTGAGAAAACATGAAGAACTCTCACCTAAATCACCAAGAGAGGCCTCGAGCTAGGGCTTATTTTATTGAAGGAGAAGGGCTACGACTTATTTGAAAATCTTTGACGTTTGGGGGCTGAAAGAGGACAACTGCAAGCTGGAATTGATGCTGAGTTGAAATAATGAGGTTCATTGTCCTTTTATAAGAAAAAAGTTCAGGGTTTTCTCAGGCTATGTCTAGGCAGACAAAACAAGGGTTTTTAGCTCTTATGATGAGATTATCATTAGATAGATCTTTCAAAAAAATTCTAATATTCATGGGAAAATCTGGCAGCCAATTAGGAGAGATAAAAATTCCAAAATTGGAGGGTTTTGTAGCTATAAAATAGGGTGGCAGCAGGTCTTATTAAGTAAAAAATTCTTGTTTAGATAGGATTTTAAGTTTTCTTGGACTAATCCTGAAAGAATTAGGTTTTCCTTGAAATAGCATTTTAAAAAAACTCCCAGCTTTCTCTGGGAAAACTTGGCAGCAATTTGAAAAGGAAAAAGGAGTCCAAACTCCAAAGTCCTATGGTTTTTCCCTAAAAAAATAGGGCTATCAGATTTGAGTGGTCCTGAAGAATCCTTATCCAACAATGATTCCTAGTTTTTCTTTGGTTCTTTTTAGTTTAACCTAATAGGACATGGATTGGCACTAACAACATTTCTTTAAAGTCCATAAAACAGACAGACGAAAATAAATAAAAAAACACAAAATCCCATTTTACCCTTTTGTAAGGTCATGAGTGTGACTATTCATCAACAAAATTCGAAAAATCAGAGATCTGAATAAATAATGTATAAAAACTTCAGCATTAAAGAAAATTTCAGATTGGATAAACCATCCATTCCATCAGGGTCTAAGGCTCTGATCTTGTTGGATTGTAATGTTATATAGAGTTTGACAGCTTCTGTAGTGCTTAGATTTGGGGAAGTACTTCTATACTCAATATAAAGACGTGCAATATATGTGTATTCATATTCCTCACCAAAAAATAGGATTTCCATTGAACCAATTCCTAAATTTGCATATCGCCAAAAGAAATTGAGCTTTAATGGAATATGAATTCTGTCTTTGGTCCCATGACTGGGTTTCCCCATTCTTGAACACTTGATATGTTTGAGCAAATGGCTGACTAAAAGATTGGTGATCCTTTCTTCAGGTTCGGGATATCACTCACTTGCCATTTGCAGAGAGAGAACTTATGCTGATAAAGATTTCTGTGAATAACACTGCTAGGAGGGATGTTCTTGATATCGCCAGCATTTTCCGGGCCAAAGCTGTTGATGTGTCTGATCACACCATTACACTTGAGGTAAGAATTATTTCCATCAGCCAAATATCATGTTTTTACATCTTGGCTACTTACTTTTGGGAACTTTATTGCTCTAAAGTCATTTCTTTCCTCAAAGTGAAGGAAGGATTTCTGAGTTAATCTTCTATTAATTATAACACTGTCTTGGGGTCTGAGCAAGGATCCTTCCTATTTGCTAATAAAAAAGAAACTTTTAGTAGTAGAGGCAAGGTTGATGCGGTTGATCAGAAGAAAATTATCAACTGGTTCTCCATAATGGCAATACCATTCAAAAGGTAAGAGGATATAGGGATATGCTGCAACCAGAAGAAAGATAACATGTGTATTGGTTGATCGGGTAAGAATTTTCATTTGCGTGGGTGGTTCTTCAAAAAGATCCAATTCAATCCCATTTCTGCTCTTTTACCCTCTCAAAGCCAATTATTCTATGACAATCCTAGCCGTGTGCCAATGCTTTTATGGTAGCTTGCAAGTTTAATTTGGTGTTTATGTACCGGAAAATATTTAATTATATGGTCACTGTTGAACTCCATCTAAAGCTCATTTACACATCATAGGATGACTTTGATGGTCTTTGAGAAACACACCTTCAAATGCTGGAGCTTTTCAGAGTCAATCAGCATGACAAACACCTTTAGGCACACTCATGAACTTTTGAAATTCAACATTGGCTCAACTTCATCCCTGATCCTTGCATTCATTCTAGTTTCTTTAAGATGAATGTTTTGTTAACTTTTGAACTTCAGCATCAGTTCGACTTCATCCATGATCTACACTGCTTTGCACTCATTCCAGTTTCTCTAAGATGAGATTTTTGGTAAGTAGTTTCTTTAATACGAAATTAGGGACTTAACATTATCATTTAAATTGATGGATGCTTTATAACCTCAATTTGGTGATGAACACAATCACAATTATAGCTGAAGATGATAGCATTGGGGTATTTTAGGATTCTTATACAAATGGTAAGTTTCAAAAGCCTTAATGCCACCTTCATAGCCCTCATTCCTAAAAAGAAGTCAGAGCTCTGGACGTTAAAGTCTATCACCCCATTGATCTGGTGAATAGGGTGTATAAGATAATTTCTGAAGTCCCTGCTAATTGATTGAGTAGGGTTCTTGAGAAGATAATTTCAAAGTCTCAAAATGCACTTGTCAAAGGTGGAACAAATTCTAGATTCTGTGCTTATTTATAATGAATGTTTGGATAGTACGCACATCTTAGGTGAGCCTGGCTTCTTTGCAAATTAGATATTGGGAAGACCTATTAGTTTCTTTATCATTTGTTGGGAGATGCAGTTTTGGGGAGAAATGACTATCTTGGATAGCACATTATATATCTTCAGTTTGCTTTTCTATATTGGTGAATTGCACTCTCTCTGGCTTCTATGGTAGCTCTTGTGGTTGAGACAAGGGCGATCCATTATCTCAGTTGCATTTCATTATTGTCACGGAGACTCCCAACAAAATCTTATCATCTGTGGATGGAGGTTTCCTCTTTGGCTTCTATTTGGGGTTAGTAATCTTGGTGTGCTAAACATATATAATCTTTTGTTTGCAGATGATACTCTTCGAGAGCCCTTTCTTATATTTTGAAGCTATTTCTAGGTTGAAACTGAATTTCGCTAAGTCATAGTTGATTGCTGTGTATAATGTGGATAGTCTCATGGCATATTGGGGTGCAATGCAAGGTATCCTCTTTGCTTATGAAGTATCTTGGTCATCCTTTTGGGGGCCCTTTCGAGGCCAAGTCTATTTGGGATAGTGTGATTAAGAAGATTGAGCGTAGATTGGCTAGTTGGAATAGAATGTATTTGTTTAAAGGTTGCCAACCATATTTGCTTATGATCACCTTGATCAAGAGTACGCTCTCTAATTTGCCTAAATATTTTTCTTGTCCTTGTTGCCCCTTCCCACCAGTGTTGCCAACCAAATAGAGAAGTTAAAATGAAACTTTCTATAGAGTGGGCTAGGTGAAGAGTTCAAATTTTACCCGATAAACTGGACCAAAGTGTGCACTTCGATTTCTGAAGGTTTGGGAGTTCAAAACTTGTTTCTGTTCAATTGGAAATCCTAGGAAGGTGGCTTTGGTCTTTCCAACATAAGAGGGTGGCTTTGTGTAAAAACTATAGTGGATTATAAGTTTGGTTTTGCTTGGGGTGAGTGGTGTTTTATTGATACATGGGTCGCATGTTGTGAGTTGTGGAAATTCGGCTTGTTTAGTGGCATCTTAGAAGATGGGGCTTTTTTTTCCCAGTCATACTACACTTGAAGTGGGTAATGTCTCCAGGATTAGATTCTGGTGTGACTTATGTGTGGAGATAGGGCCTAAGGAAGGTTTCCCACAAATACATAGTCTCGAGCTTGTGCAGGATGCATCAATAACTAATCTATTGGAGTTCTCCAGTGGCTCTTCTAAGTTGAATGTTAGCTTTTTTAAATCAGTTCAAGATTGAGAGTTTGGTGCCTTCAAAGAGTTTTTCAATCTCATATACTCTTCTAGATTATCGTGTGTGCAGGAGGTGTCAGTAGCTGATCTATTGGAATTCTCCTGTGATTCCACTAAGTGGGAATGTTTTTTTTTTATTTTTTTTTATTCAGAGTGGCTCAAGACTTGGAGTTTGATGCCTTCATAGAGTTTTTCAATCTCATGTACTCTACTAGATTATGTATTGGAGGAGCATATAAGACTCTTTCAGCCCCTTCCAGGAAACTGAAAGCTTAGATTATGTTTGGGAGGTGAGATGAGAATTTTGTGTTTTGTTTTAAAGTTTAAAATATTATTTTTTAGTTTGAAGATTTGAAAAAGTTAAATTGGAATTTGAAAAAGTTGTATTGAGATTTGAAAAAGTTGAATTGTTTATTATATTTTATATAGGAATTTGAAAAAGTTGTAATGATTAAATGAGATGAGATGAGATGAAAATTTTGAGTAAGATAAAACATCCAAGCATAACCTTACTGTTCGATCTTGCTACAAGGTCCTAATATCTCAAGATAGTAATTCTTGAAGGGGAATATGTAGACTGCTTTTTACTCCATTGTGAGATTTCCAGAGTGTTGAGGAATGACTTTTTGGCCAAAGTTGGGTTGGTTTGTGTAAAGCCCAGAAGGATAGTAATATGGCAGCCTACAAATTGTAGTAGTCCTATCTACCTAGTATGGTGTATCTGGAGGAAGATAAATGATAAAAGTTTTGAGGATCACGAGTGGACAATTGAAAAGTTTCACTACTTTGTTCCTTTGAGCAGCATCTATACATTTTAATGGGTTGATTTTTCATGATTTTCTTGTATCTTTTCCTCTTTCTAGTTAGTGTTACACTTGTATATATCATGTGTACTTAGGCTATGCATTTTTCTTAAATAAAATCTTTAGTTACCTTAAAAAAAAAAAAAAAAAAAAAAAAATTTTGCAGTTAACCTGATTTCCAGGAAGTCCACATTCATTAACATTCCACCAATAGCTTGTCCCAGGTTTGCTGTCTTCACTATTTCTAAGCTGTTTGTATGTTCTCCAGCTTACAGGTGATTTAGACAAGATGGTTGCATTACAGAGGTTGTTGGAGCCCTACGGAATTTGTGAGGTAGTTTCATAAGTTTGCATATTGGTTTCCTGCATTTTAATTGGAGACAGGAACTTTGAGTTGCCATCTGAACTCTGCTCAAATAGCATTTCCAAATATGTCAGTGTTGATATTTATTCTCGATTTTTTGTGGGGAAGATTTTCAATTGGGTGCTTAAAGGCATCAGTAAGGCAGACCTCCTTTTGAAGCTATGTGACGTGATCAGTGTTTATTACCTGAGGATTTTCAAAATTTGTTCCAGTTTACAACCATATTGAGGAGGGTTAAATACAAACTTAGTCTCCATGGTTTGCACCAAAATTAAATTACTCCATGAGTTTTTTCATTGAACTTTTTACCCCTTGTGGGTTTAATAACGTTTAAATTAGTTCCTTTGTCAGATATCTATTGGTAAACTATTAGAAATGCCACGTTAGCACCAAGTATCGTTCACCCATGTCACTTAAAATAAAAAACGAAAATACATTTTAAAAAAACCATTTTTCTATAAAAAACACTCCCCATGCGGGGGAGGGGTGGGGGAGTCCCCCGCCCTCCACTCCAGCCTGGGGGTTGGGCCTTTGGGTTGGTTGCCCGAAGGTGGCTCAACCTTTTGGTGGTCCCGATCGGGGCATCGCTAGATGTTTGGGCTGCCCAGAGGTGGACCAAAGGGGTGGTTTTTGAGAAAAAAAAAAAAAGGATTTTTTTTTGCTTGTTTTAAAGTATTTTAGTTTTAATTTTTTATGTGGTGATTGGTGCTGATTTGGCACCTGTAACAATTTAAAACGTATGACCTACAAAAACAAAACAGTTTACAAACCTATTTCTAACGGAGAGACTGTTTTTATCATTATTAAATCCGCATGAAGTAAAAAGTTTAAGAAAAACAAATTCCAGGAGTAATATAATTTTGGAGCAAATCACAAGGACTGATTTGTATTAAACCCTACTGAGAAAGAGAAAAGATATAAAAGATTAAAAAATTTATATATAACCTATCATTTCCAAGAGTTAGACCTGAAACCTAAGTGGTATAATTGATTGAAATTTGGTTATCCATGTTTCAGCACACTAATGAACTAAATTTACTTGATGCTGCCAACAGCAGGACAGGTTAAGCTCTGTGCAACGAGTCTTGTCCAAATTGTTTCACGTGTATTAAACTGGTTCTAAATATATGGCATAGAGAGTTTCAAGTGGGTCTATTTTTCCTAAAGTAGATGGACTTCATGATGTCCAAATGCCAATCCTTGTGGTGAAAGTTGGCAGTTGCCATCTAGGTAAAATTGTCTTCTGAAAATCTAGAGCTTAAACTCATTAATAGCATTCCAGTTGTTAGTAATGCAACCTGCAGATCAGTTGGTCAAAAGTTGCTTGCAATGTTCATAACTGCTGGTTGCAACTTCAGTTCAATCTACAAATTTTTTTTGTTGTATTGTTTATTGTATTGGCATGAGAATTCTCTTGAGAAAGAGGAATTAGGAGTGGAGACAAAGAAGAGAGAGAGAGAGAGAGAGAGAGAGCTGGGTATGCTGGAAAGAGTAGTTACAGACTGCTGGTATCATCATTTTCAATTTATGTCTAAATTGCTTAAGAGATGATTTTCTTACACCAAATTAGAGTGTTTTCGGAATTTCTGAGGAAAAAATAGGTGTTGGAAATTGTTCTTGGTTAACTAATAGTACAAAGTTGACTATAGCTATTTCCTCTTTCTTGAAGGTGGCACGCACAGGGAGGGTAGCATTGGTGCGGGAGTCGGGAGTGGATTCCGCATATCTCCGTGGTTTCCCTCTTCCATTGTAATGCTTGAGTTAACCTGTAGCTTCATACTGTGGTGGAGCATCTAAAGTAAGTTTTTCTCTCATTACCTTCGATGTTTTTTCCATCATTATCAGATTGTGAGGGAAAAGAATTGACTCTCGCTTCTTCCAAACTTGTGTTAGGTATCTTGGAAGGTGGATAAATGCAGCATTTAGTTCAGAAAATATGGTACCTGTTGTAACTTATATTTGTCCTCTTTGCACTTAAGATCTAGGTTTCTCTTTTCTTTTTTCCCCCCCCTAACCTTGGTTTTTAACCAAATCTACCACGTATCTGTCGTATCAATGACATTAGTAGATGTAGCCTCACCTCAAAACCTCTTAGAACTATTCATATTAAGGTATATCTTCAATTTATTCAAGTACTTAGTCTTATGATCTGCCTTGAGAAAAAGAAAGGAAGGAAAAACATTATATTTTAAGTAGCCAGGAGAATGAACTTGAGTTTAGGATAGGCAGACCTTTCAACCTGAACTAATCCTGGTACATATATAATTTATTCTGCCAATTCTTCAGTTGTAAGTAGATGCGGACCAAAATAAGAAATGTGCTTTGGTCTATTTTCTCTTGCTAATATCAGATGTGGAGCTGAGGTTTATGGCATTTTGCCTCTTATGCTTGTGGGCATGAGATCAATAAATTGGTTCTAAAATAGCTGGCATTATAATCAACAGAGAGTGGTTTTTGACATCCTGCCTCTTCTTGGGGAGGAAAGCTGGAGAGTGGATCCACGAGCATGGTGCAGTTCACTCGACATAATATGATGTTTAGTAGCTGCAATAACGTTTATCTTTCCAGAATTATTGCTTGCGTACAGCAACTTATTGCACATGCTTAAGGCCAACTGAAAAGGTCTTACAAAATCAAGACTATAGTCTATAGCACTATAGCAGAGATGATCCCAAGAGATCTGTTACACATATCAGTTACTAATTACATACACATTAAGTTTTGCAGAAAAATATGAATGGAATGCCTGGGGAAGACTGAAGCCAAGAAATTGTTAAAACAATTAAAATGAAATAGCCAGAACTCGAAAGGTTGGGTGGGCGAAAAAGCCTCACCCGCTCTAAAAATACCTCTCCATCCCCCACACCTTGAATTGATCTAAGCGGGGGAAGGACCTTCCCCTCCCTCCCACCCTCCCTTTGCTTATAGTTTTAGTATCTATTGTGTTATTTTTCTTTCAACAGCAGGAAAGTATAGATTTTCCTGCTTTTGGACGCTCATGGTGTACATGTGAGTACTCTCCAGACATCGATCGACGAGACGTGCCAAGAATCGCCGTCATTCAACCCACGTGTGAGCAGGCAAATGTGCCCCACTACCTACTAATATCAAGCAAATCGTTCGCCCAATACCTTGCAAAGAGGAGGGTCAGGTGTAAGAACTCTCCCAGCACCAATACCAAAGAGAGGAGCACATGTTTTTTGTAAATATTTAATAACAATCACAGCTCCAACAAAAACTCATCACATCATAAGATTAGTTCACCAATCCCAAAAAAAATTTGCAATTTTAAATGTACATGGGGGCAAAGCAATGACATAAGATGAAACTATCTTAAAATTATAATATAGCAAAAAGAAACTACGTACAATCAGTAGATCAAACTACCAAATAGCATAATAGATGTGTGAAATCCTACTTACATATATCTTCCACAAAATAAATAGCATGATTTATCTCTCGAGTGATAATAAGTTCAACAGTCCTACCTGACAATTAGTTTCACTGGTATTAGATGGCATCGAGATCTTATCATTGTTTGTGATATGGTAACTCGAGCGTTTGGGTAATGAGATATTCTGAGGAATAGTAATGAAAAAGTAATGATAGCATATTGAATAATAAGAAAAAGTATGTAAAAAGTAATAATAAAATAATGAATAGTAGTGAGGTATTCTCAGAATACCTTGACGACTGGCCTAGTTTGGGTGTCGAAGTACTCTGAGGTACTTTGAAATACTCTCATTACTATTCTCTACTTTATTATAACTTTTTACCTACTTTTATTACTATTCATTACTTTTTACCTACTTTTTACTACTATTCAATATTCTATTATTACTTTTCACTTACTTTTTACTACTATTCACAAACATTCTCAAACACTTTCACTATCCAAACCAAGCCATGTGATTTAGATATGACCAGAAGAGTCTAGTCAGGATTCTTCACCATTCCAACACAATGTTTATTTTCAATATGTTTCATTCGTGCATTCATGTTTCTCACATTACTAAAACATGTTCACGGGCTAAAATTAACGTGGCATGAAAACATACTATATGCAGTCAAAGTATAAAACAGATGAGTCAATTTATCTTGAAAGCTAGCTCATTTACGCCATAAGAGACAACTTACAAACTGTGATTGCTATGATGTGTCGCAATCCTCATTTTCTGTCCAGCTTTTCAATCTCATGTTAGCTTGTAGGTTTAACTCTTTTTTTTTTTTTTTTTTCTCACTTAAAAACCTTATAAATCTTATTGGTTATTATTTATTGCCTTGTGTTTATTTTTTTCCCTTAGATTTTTATTATTTGCATTAATTTGTGCCCTAATTTTTAAGGTTTTCCCTTAAAAACCTTATAAATCTTATTAGTTATTATTTTTATTATAAATCACATTTTTTAAGCCCTGAATTCTAGTACCCTCAAACTATAAATTTAATTAGTATAGTAGACTTCATTTCATACACAATAATATTCATCTTAATGCTTTATACCAATAACTTCAAATTTAACCCTAATATTTATGCATAATCCGAACCCCTATCCCTTTGATTTTATCAAATCATCATCAATCTTTAATCGCGTGTTCTAGGTTTCAACTTGACTCCAATTAGGCATGTTTGGGTAAAACCAAACATTTTCAAAATTTCTCATAGCTTCATTTCCAAACATCACTAAAAAAACAAAATGCTTCTCTATTTCAAATTTTAAAATTTTCATCTAATTATTATTTAAGCGCAAAAATCAATACAACTTTTACAAAATTTAAAACAAAATAATATTAAAAAGTTATATTCAAACAACTTTTTAACTTTATCTATTCACTTTCACAAACTCCAATACAATACTTATTTAAAAAAATATGTTTATTCAAAATCTTCTCTCTCATGTTCTAAAATCTAATAAAACACCTTTTCTCAAGTAATTTCACTACTATTCATAAATTTTTAGATATTTTAAGCATCCAAACATGTCCTAAACATTATGATCTTTACTTGGTACACATTAACAACGTCATATAAAGCCTTACATGAACAAAAACCTAGATGCTCTTTTTTTATATTATTCCATCAATATCCAACATAAACATCAACCAATTTGTAGAATTAGTTATCTAAACACTAGATAAACACTACTGTAATCTTGAGAAGATGATTACTTACTTGAGTTCAAACTTTGAACTCCTTAACACCTTTCTTTACTAGCATTGAATAGGAACTAGTTTGATTGAAGTTTAAATGTTGTAACAGCCCGCTAGAAATTCAATGTTGAAACTTCTATAGGCTTTAAGAATCTCGTGAAAACTTTGCGAATAGACTAATTGCGTAGGTTTTAGTCTATCAGCATAGTTAGTGTTACTACTCACTGTAGTGCCAGAAGTACGATTTTATTTATTGGAGATGGTTATAAGTGTTAGAATGCGATATGGTCTACGCTATTAGACTCAGAGGAATATTTAGGATTTTATGGAATAATAATCCTATTTTTAGTTTTTGGACGAAACACTTATTTGAAAATGTGTTTTGTTTATTTCGAGACCCTTTGGAGTTGAAATTTGATAAACAAATTGCATAGTTAGGTTAGTGTGTATATTTAAGATTTTATAATGTAAAGTGAATAGTAACCTCGATAGTAGCACCAAGTGCAGTGTTTTCAACATTATATTGTGGAATGTCCAAATTAAGTTAGAAAAGTTTTATTTGGACACATGGGGAGATGTTAGTCACACTTGGTGAATAGTATTAGACACTTGGCACCAAGAGGAACCATGAGATAGAAATGTGAAGGAAATCAAGGTATGAGATTATGTCACCTAAGCAAAACACTATTCCATCTAATTATTCATTTTGTGCCAAACCAGAGAGGGTTTCAGCCCTAGTGAAACTCTAAATACTTAGAATTCAATTGAAACCCCAAAAGTTTGGAGGAAATCGAAACCCTAAACGGTTATCCCAAACCCCAAACTTGATTTCAAAACCTTATTGGATCCGATTTCTAGCATTGTGTTTAATTACTTGATTAAATCACTCACACATTCTATTAATCCCTCTAATCCATGTTATGACATCATTATTCAACCATTTAAACTTTAAAAATTTGATTGGAACAAGAAAAATTAAATTTTGGTTTGATAGCATCTCAAACCCTAACCAAACTCTCTTTAAATCCCAAATTAAAGCCCATTTGTTTAAAGCCCATTAAGACCCAAGAATTTTGGCCACCTTGGCAAAACTTCTTAAACAAGTTTCTACCCACCCATGGCAGGCCAACCTCTGCCCATGATAGCCCCAAATGGTTACTTGATGTGAGAGGAAAATGTCACCTCATCACCACCCTTATCCTGGAAGTTTCTTTGGCTGAAAACTACTCACTATTTGCACCTTTTTGTGACCTAATCACCAAGCATCAAGGTGTCACTCAAGCCCATACTTCACTTTTCAGAAGTTGATTAGGCGTGCATGTCATCCTTTCACTTATTTCATCCATTTTCATTTATCTTAAGGCTTCATTTGGATGTTGAGCTGAGTTAAGATGAGTTGAGTTATTTATAAATAGTAGTGAGTTTAGATGGCAAAGTGAGTTTTGTGGGGCCCACATAAGATAAGTTTAGACGTGTTTGGATATTAAGATGATTTTATATGTATTTATGGGAAGTTGAAAAAGGTTCTAGATCCCACGTGTAAATAAGTGTTTAGTTGAAAACAGTTGTGGGTTCCACGTGTAAAGATGAGTTGAGTTGAGGTTAGTGTAGTGATTTGGAAGTTGTGTATTTGGATGTTGGACTCAGCTTAATATTAGACTGAACTGAGTTGATCTCAGTTCAGTCCAAGTTCCAAACAAGCCCTTAGAAGCTCTCTCGAGCAGTTTTTGGATCCTTTATTAGTGCCATTTTTGAAATCCTTGTAAGTATTTTCGCATGATGATGATCTCATAAACTTTGTTCAAATTTGAGTCTAGGTTCCATGGGTACCTTTTTTGTTTGATTTAATTATCATTTGATTAGTCAAAAGTTATTTTAACCATGGAAAGGTCAATCTGGGTTATGAACTAGATAGTGTGTGGTATTTTGGAGTTTGTGACCAAGCTGATGGACAGATCTTGGTCCAAAATTTTTATGGAGTATTTTCAACATATTTATATGAATGTTGGTTGAAGATTCGTTGCATGAGTAAATTTTTTGATGAAATAGTTTCTCAAATCTAGAAACATAGAAATTGGAAGTAGAAAAACAGTTTCCATTTTAAGAAAATTTGGATCTTTTGTGATTTAATCTTACTCCCATGACTTAGATATTTTTATATGATTCTTATAAGCCTTAGATCTACTTTTTAGGATATGTTTTTGAAGATTTTAGGTGTTGATGTGTGAAGATTTGATTTTTATGCAATAAAATACTCGGTTAGGTCAAACGTTTGATTTTTTGGCTAGATCCATATTTTCGTTTATTTTTAGCCATGTGATTTTAAATTTAATGCTTGGATATAATTTAGGACATATTTTTAAACCATATGATGTTGGTTTGAATATTTCATCATGTTATGTTTCTGATCAAGTATTTGATCAAACCAAAGTTGAGAAAATTTCCGATTTTGACAATGTGTTGGAGGCGAGTACTTCAAGTGAGCTTTTGTGATTTTTGGTGACTTTTATATGTTGATTCACAGTATGTTAGTTCTTAGGAATGTGTTATGAGCATGTTAGAAGAAAGTTTTGAATTTTTGAAAATTCTTGGAGATGTTTTGAGAAAGGTCAAAACCTTGAGATCCAAGGTTTTGTATTTTAGTTAAAAAGTCAAGATCTTTTTACTAAAAAGTTTTGTGATTTATGTGAATTGAATTTTTTTGGTTGTGTTAAGCATACTTCTAAGTATAGGATGTCATGATCTATGTTGCAATATTTTGGTTTAAGTATGAGCGTTGAAGTTGGATAAAATTGTAACAAAAATAAAGAGAAATGGCCTTTGGAAGTTTTGGCCCTATGGTGTTTTTCATACTTGTGTTTGGTTTTAATTTTTTCAAAGTTAATATTTGAGTTTAGGACAAAATTTACATGAGGAATATAAATTTTGGTGATTTTTAGAATTATGATGTGAAATCCTTAAGTTAGGGATAATATAATATTTTTCCTACATATAGGGGTAAAATGATAATTTTTCTCTAAGTTAGCATTTTTCATGTTACTAAGTTATTAGTAAGAAAATTACTAACATTTAGAACTCATACTTATAGTTTCTTATGTTTTGTGTTTTTTCTCGTAAAACGCAATGATCACTGTAAGTTAGCTTCTAGCTTACTATCAGATTACTGTGTATGTATGTTGGTAAGGGAACCACTACTTATGTACTTATGTTATCCTATATGCCATGCTACATCATGTATGTCTGTTACGCATGCTATATTCTGTCACGACATATGTATCTATCACCTTGCACTCCGCTTCGCACCCCTCCCCTATTTAATATAAAAAATTATATGTTTAATATTTATATAAATAATATTTATATAAATATATTGTATATAGATATATACTATTTGTTAAAAACTTGAAGTTGAATTCAGGTTAATGGATTGCCTTGGCCTCCTTGGCCAACCTTTATACAGAAGGCTAAAGCAATACAATAGTCATACTTAAGCAATGTGACATTTACAGTGGCCAAGGCAATCCAAAATATAATTTTAATGAGTTTATGTTCTTTTTTAAATATATTATAATTTGAGTCTAAAAACATTTTTATACCAAAAAACATTTATTGACCCAATAGGTCATTAGGTTGAGTGGGGGGCCGGGTGGGGTGCGATTTCAACCCCACCCCCCGGTACTAGGGTGGGGGGCCCCACCCCTGCCTCCTGGGGCGGGGTTGGAAACCCTCCCCCCACGTGGTGGGGGGCAGGGTGCAGGGGTGGGTCCACCCTACCCTACCCCGCACCATGCAGGTGGCACCCCTATGGACAACAAATACCACAAGTACCCGCAATGCACATTTTTGTCAGAAATACTATTATTTCTAGCATATGGTCGTCATAGGAAATATATAGAATTTTTGTGAGAATTGTGTCCCACCTGAGTGTAGGGCTGAGCAAAAATCCAAAAATCCAACTCTGCCTCTGACTTCACTTTGGCTCCGATAATTCGGAGTTAGAGTCGAAGTTTTTTTAACCAAAAAAGTCGGAGTCGGAGGTGGCTATGTACTAACTCCAACTCCGATATTGTACATATTTTATAAAAATGTATGTATTTTTTATATATTAATCATATATGTTTTATATAACTATAACTTATGTAGTTAATTAAATTCAATAATATACTAGTATGATCAAATTATTAACTGGAAGCCCCACATTGCTTAAGTTATAGTAGTTTAGTATATGTAAACACCATACTATTAACTATTACTAACATGTAACACTAATGTATAATAACATGTATACTAATTATATCATAACTAATGTATAATAACATTTAATACTAATGTATTGTGTATAAACACAAATATATAAATTTATAATAACATGTAATATTAATATATAATAACTAAAGTATAATAACATGTACCAGTAATGCATAAAAATCAATGTATAATAACATGTAATACTAATGTATGAACATTAACATATAATAACATGTATAATAACAATAATTTGTACAATGATTTATTTTTTCAATTTTAGTTATGTTTTAATAAAATTGAAATTGAAAAAATATTTAAAAAAAAAAATTGAAATCTAGAAGCCCAAATTTGATTAGTAAGAGTCCAGAATTGTTAAATTAAAATTTCAAATGGACTAAGAAAAAAAGCCCCATAAAAAAAATCTAAATCCAACTCTGTTTCAACAAGTTGGAGTTGGAGTTGGATTGGAGGCTATTGCGGTTCATGATGTCACTGGAAATGACTTTTTGAGACCATCAATATGGTGGGAAATGCTTTTTTCCTACGTGAGAAGTTCATCATTAAACATTTTTTCCTTCATGCTTACCTTACCGGAAAAGGTATTTATAGTCAAACATATCGCGGCCATTAGTTATTTTCCGCGTGTTAATTCCGTACTTCATGCTAAACATCCGCTAATAATATCGCCAGAAATAACTATTTGTGACAATTACATATGGCAAATCTCTCAAGTTTTGTTATAACACGAGATTAGATTATTCTTTAAAAACAAATTGCATAGAATATGAAGCGCCTCAATCGGAACAAAGGTAAAGACGAAGAGTCAATGCTACAAATACGAAGGATCTCACAGAAATTGCACGCACCAAAGCCAAAAATTTATAACTGTTTTCACTTCTCACGTCTCAGTCCACTACTCATTTCCAAAAGATGAATACCACCTTGCAAAGTTGAACATTGAGGGTGAGTAGTTAAGGAACATATAGGTCTGTGATAGTAAGGTGTGATGAGATAAGATGAGTTGAGTTGAGATGATTTATGAATACTAGTAAAATTATTAGTTGAAATTAAATAAGATAAGATATTTCATCTTACTTCTATATCCGAACGGGCCCATAATGTATTCATTGGGAGTGAAAATCTTCGCATATAAGTTTTGTGTTCTCATTTTCTTGTATAAAATGCACTCTTTCGTACTACATGTCATGTATTTCGTGTTATGAATCATAGTTTTATTATGAATATGTTTTCAGAAAAGCTCTATTCATCCTCTTAACATGATATTAAAAGATTGAAAAAGAAGTTTCGATATTTTGAATCATAAACATAAAATCTTGAAAAACTCAGTAATGATACAACACAACCGGATACAAACTCAGTAATGATACCACACATTTTTATTTCAAGTGATCCATTAATAAAGCTCTAAATCCATGGAAGATCCTCATTTCAACTTTCGCCATTCTGGATTCATAACCTAGAAGAAAGTTTCTTTGGCTCTATGTTAACATAACACAATCTTAATGGAAATCACTCCGGGAGATGATCATTCGTGGGCAACGCGAATGACCTGCTTACCAACATTTTTGCCAGAAAATAACCCAACAAAGGCAGCTGGAGCACTGTCCAAGCCTTCGTTCATGTCTTCGATGTAAACAATTTTCCCTTGCTTATAGTTAGTGATGACATCTTCCAAGAAGCGTGGGTATAGGTGCAAGTAATCATGTTGCAGGAATCCCTGCATCCTGATGCGCTTTGTTATGAGATTGAACCAGTTAAAAATCCCTTGTGGCTTAGAGAAACTCTGCTGGGATACCACCCCACAAACAGCAATCCGGCCATGAATCCTCATGTTAAGAAGTGCAGCATCGAGCATGTCTCCACCCACATTATCAAAGTAAATGTCAATTCCTTGTGGAAAGTACCTATTTCAGCCAAGAAAGAAAGAATGAATTGCAACTGAATTATTTCAAGGGAAAATAAAAGGGGAAATTTGAACAAAAAGGAAAAGAAAAGAAGGTTTCATCTTTTCTTAAAACAAGTTCTTTATCATAGTTCATCCTTGGAAACTCATCACTAACCTTTTCAGTGCAGCATCGAAGTCTGGCTCTTCCTTGTAGTTGAAAGCTTCATCAAATCCAAGCTTATTCTTCAGTAGATCAACCTGATATGGCCCATTTAAGTCATTCTACTCGTCTAAATGGCAAGGAGTCCAACTCAAATGCAGAAAATCAATGAATAATAAGTTTTTAAAATGTTTTTTTTCGAGATAAAGATCATTCCTAAAACCTGTCAATAATTAACAATAAAATATTAGGGAAAAAAATAAAGCAGTTTACTTTTTGGCTTGTGCCTGCACTTCCAACTACATAGCAACCATGCAACTTAGCAAGTTGGCCAACAAGCTGACCAACGGCTCCAGAAGCTGCAGATACAAAGACAAATTCCCCTTTCTTAGGGGTGCAGACCTCAAAGAATCCTGCATATGAAGTAAAACCTGCCATACCTGTATAAAAGAAATTCCAGTTTTTAGTGATTACTTCAGATGACTAACGCAAACTCTTACTATAAGATAATTTATTCCATATATTAAAAACTTAACTTTTAATTGACATCACATGTAGGGGGAAAAAATGTGAAACTTTTGGATTGCCAGGAGTATAGAGTTGTACACAACGACCTTAAGTAATACCTAATTAACTAATGAGTGGGGTTTTGACATCATGATGGATCGAGAGAACAACTTCTTCCATGCTTCAACAGATTTTTTTGGCTCATGTTAGAATAATGGTTAAATGATTAAATTTATTACTTCTCATAAACTCAAGCTTTTGAGATTATTGGTAATACATCATACCATCAAAGCATGTTTCTTGAGTTTGGAGCATGCCTTCATTTTTTACCTTAGTCAAGTTAAAATAATTTCAATTCGTGACCCCAATTTATTTAGAGGAGTTTTGTCCTGCAAGTGAGAGAAGATGTAAATGATTCCTTAATGGTTGAGTTCACCATTTCGTTTATGCTTAAGCTTTCAGGATTAGTAGTCAGTTCTCATTCCAAAGTGCCAATTTGAAGCCCCCACAACCCACTCCCCCACACATTATTCTTTCTATTCAGGTCAATTGAATAGGAAAACTGAAGCTACATGGTTCTTCGTAATCCAATGAAGCATAGCTCCCAGGAAATTGATTTTGTCCCTCTAGATAAAGCAGATATCAATTTTCAAATACATAATATAGATCACATTTAGGAATTGATATATGTGTTTAGAGTAGCTAGATAAGTTTGACAGCTGGAATGGGAGCAACCAGGCAGCAGCTGTCAGTATGAGTTCGCCTAAATTATTTATGCTCATTTGGACTCCATTAATAGAAAGAACCATGGTTAAGTTGGACAATATGTTTAGAGCCAATGACAAAGCCACGCTAAAAAGGAGCTTTGCTTGCTTAACTACGCACAACACTGAGGCAAATATGCAATAGTGGGTCCTCGTATCTGGTAAGGGAAAGGACAGACTACAAAGTTGAGCACCTCTGTTACGTGGACAAAAACTGTGGACAAAGGCACAAGGTGCTAGTGCTTCACCATTTTTCATGAGAATAAGAGGAACCCCAACCATCAGCACCAAATTGACAGTTTATTTTATTTAGAAAAATTTTCCACAGAGAAATATCCAAGCATGTATTATAGCATTGAGATTCCTCTATACAAGTGTCATTCTTGGACAGTATTTGAGGTCCTAACTTCTCATAATATAAGCCATTAGGATTATCAATTGTTGCATGCACCTTTTAGGCAGAGTAAGTGAGAATGCATGACAGAAACAGAGATTCAGAACTAAAAGAATATGAAAGAACTGTCAAATATGTTTCCATGTATGTTCAGGTGAAAGAGAAGCAATCCCAAAATATGATGGATATTGAAGTCAGAGTACAGTACCAAGAAGACCAAGATGGTATGAGAGAGGGATTTCATCTTGATCAATTTTCCTACACTGCTCGGTTCTGTGAATCAAGCTATATTCTTCCCAGCCAGTAATCAATGCAACTAAATCGCCAGGCTTGAAAGCTGGATTATCAGAATCTATAACTCTGGATACACCAAATCCTTCCAAGGGCTTCATCAGAACACATCATTATTAGGAGATTGTAGAGCACAAAATCAATTGGGCATATGTCCCATAATGTAAACAATAGAGACTGATACTGACATCCTTCTTCCAAGGATTAATATGAGAAAAATGGTTATACTATAATTGATTGCTACCATACTGATCACCACTAGACTGATTTTAGAGGTGCAGATAAACATGAAGAAGGTTGACAAGCATGATTTCTCAGATATAGCTGATCAACATAAGTGCTGATGACCTAAAGTCTGTTCATGATTAATAGACGACAGAACTGTAAAGGATGAACACATAGTGTGCATGAAGATGATCATTCTAAATTACCTAGATACTCAGAATTAACTATAATCGTTAATAGAACCGATAAATGTCTTACAACAGCTTGGCATAATTAACTATAAATGTTTTGTTTGCTGCTAGTAGACAGGAAGTGGGGGATTTCTCAGTGGATGACATTGAAGCTCTAGCTGCCCTAAGAGGTTTACAAATGATTTTACAGTTGGGATTTTCAAAAGTACAGTTGGAAGGGGATTCAATGATTGTTATTGAAGCTATAAAATCCCAGGAACCCAATTTTACGTCTCAAGGGCCTTTGATTATGGAGATTCAACGTCTTCTAATATGCTTCCAGAGTTATGATGTTATACATGTAGGGAGGCAAGGTAACGAAGCAACACATCTCTTAGCGCAACATGCCAAAAGGGTGGAAGATATGGCTCAATGGATGCATTCATACCCAGATTTTCTTTCCAATAGAGTGTTAATAGATTCTAAGTTGGTCTAATTACTTGTTCTGTCTACTTACTGAAGGTTCTGTAATTTGAACTGGTTGTATCATGTTATTCAATTGTGAATGAAATCTGTTTTAAAAAAATAACAATTAACATATATTGTGGCTCCAATTTTCTAGGGTTAATTTAGCGAAAGCCGAATTACCATAACATTCAGTGCATGGAGATTAAGTGTTCATCAATACAAGTCAGTTCATTCTTCATTACCAGGTTACAAATGGATAATGGATAAAAGCCGATATTTGAAATCCTAAGTTAGCGCTTACTCTATATAACAAGTGTAAAGAACAAACAGACTAACGATTTTCCTCAGTTTGTTTCATATTCTTACCTTTAATTTGTTTACTGATAAAAAGGAAAAAAAATAAAATAAAATAAAGACTTAAACAATTTTGCATCTTGATCACCGTGGCGCATATATTTTCCTTTCAATTCATAAAAATGGTAACTTTCATAATACCATCGATCTCAGACTTTGTTTTAGCACAATTGAATTTTTTCATCACTTAGATAATACAACTCAAGATCAGTGAGAATTCAGGTTTAGACTAGTTGGAATCTTCTTTTGTCGTATCAGTTGAGAAATAAAGTTGGGAATAACCGTTAGTGAAAAAGGCAAAGCTCACTCTCCCTATGTCCTGGCCTCGACATAAAGAATTCAGGCAATTGTTTGTAAAACAGTCATAAATGAGTTTACTTTGTAAGAAATGGCTCTTTAACGAAAGGGTAAGGACCAGACATGCTCCTCCTGAGGTAAATATTCATGGGTTTTTGGTATCATGACAATGAATTAAGTCTCGAGCAAACAATGAAACCACCAAATGAGATATTGCAGAAAAAAGAAAAAGAACCATCCAAACAATGAGACAACAACATCAAAAAGTCACAACAAGAACAGATATTTTTTTTGGAAGTCACAACAGGAACGCGAATTCTGAATGATTTTGACTGTAAGTAAAGAGTGGGGAGATGATGACGGGACTACCTGACCGGGGACAAAGGGGGGGATATAAGAGTCACGGAAATCACGCATACGGCCTCTCATGTAAGGGTCACAGGAGAGGTACAGATTCTTGACTAGAAAAGCTCCCGACCCTTTTGGAGCCTCGAGCTTAATTTTGCTAACCTTGAGCTCCATATCTGATTCTTCCGGGACATTTTCTGTGTACCCTTTGAATATGACTTGCTTGTTGTCCACTTCCGCCATGGCAAAGACTTAACTTCTCACACACAAACACAACCCAGATGACGAAAATGTAATATGGGGATTTTGATGGACAAGATGGGCTTTGCTTGTGCAGAGCTCCACTCGCAAGTGTAAAAGGGAAGTTGATTTGCATCTCATCACTCACATAACTATTATATATAGAAGAGAGAGAATTCGGTGCCCAAATTCAAGAACCACCCACCCACTTTTGACGTTAAAGGGGGAGGAGCCAACGCTGACCAGCTGACTTGATAATATAATAGCTACGTTGCCCACCTAATGTATTCGTCCACCCCTCCTTCTTGTCCTTTTGCACCCTTACACCAACCCCGTCGGCCGTCGCCTGTCGGTTTCGAAGTAGTTCAGAAGAAAAAGAAAATTGGGAAGTACTAAGAAAATAGAAATGCATCGTCCACAAACGGATTTCTTTTGGCGAGTTCATAAATGGGGAAGTGTAGAAAAAAATTAAAATTTATTCGTCGGACAGTGTAAATACTCTTTTGAAAAATGAGAGTTCGTTTTCTCAATTTGACATTTTATTTTTTAATTTAATGATTAAAAAAGTGATATTTTTGTATTATTTTTTTTAATTTTTTAAAAATATTTAAACATATTTAAGAATATTTGAAATAAAAAATAAAATAAAAAATATATAATTTACATTAGAGGCACGCCCAATGATCTAACGTGGACGACGTAACGGTACTACTCTTTCATATCAATTTATAAATTATTAAAAATAAAATAAAAATACATCTCTTTTTTATACACGAAATATTAACCATTCTATTAAGAAAATAGAAAATTACTCTTTAGCCCCTATCTCTCAACAAAACCTCCATGAAAGTCAAAATCTCACTACTATTTATCATTATTTACAAATTTTAACTTATAACTTTTAATATTATTCATAATCATCTCATCTCTCAATCTAAACGGAATTTCTGTCTCTCCGTCCCTCCTTTCTCCCCCTCAGTGTCGTTTCTCCTTATGTTTTATTTATTTTTGAACGTTTGAGAGCCAAATTATAGCTTCAAGGCATATGCAAGCTATACTACACACTAGGGGTTATCTAAATGGATTATTCTACATACAGCTTGAATGTAATTTGATAATACTCAATTTGCAAAGTTTAGTAGCTACACTTGGACATTTATAATAAGCCCCTCTCTCTCTGAACCAGACCCTCTCTCTCAAGAAGCCCCTCGTCCGATCACAGCTGGGGGGAGGGGGAGCTCCGGCTCCCTCCTCCCTCTCCTCTCTTCCCTCCCTAACGTCGGCCCTGTGTCTCCGACGGTTTCTCTTCTGTTCTTTGGTTTTTCCTGTGTTTTTTCAGGTTTCAGCTAAATAAGGGGTTAGCCGATTCGAGTTGATCCAGTGACCATCTATATACACGTTCCCCACCAGGAGCCTTCCCCGCCGCCGATTTGCAAAACCTCGTAATGCGGCCTCCATCGGAGCGGCGCGTAGCCCGCACGCACTGGTTGAAGATTCGGAGCTCGCCTGTGTGTTGAACCCGTGCGCCACCATGCAATCATTTGACGCTGCAATGAGCGGCCGATTCAGAACCGACGTCACTGGATCTTCATAGCTCGACCGTCGGTTTTCCCTCCATCGGTTGTGTTTTATGTGCACTGATTTTTCGTTTTACAGTGTTTTCACATTGTAGTTTTCTTTATGTTTTGTCTTTATTTTCTAGGAAATCTCAAAAATGGTGTTCCCATTCAGACTTGGTCCGGAATGGCGTTTTCTCCCCCCTCCGCGTAGTGTAGTTGTCGGGGTGTTCCTCCTCCATTTCCCGCTTAGTCGGGTATGGAGTTTGTTTTAGTTGTTATATGTTATCTCTGTCCTTGGACAGAGATGTGCTATCTCTTAGACTTTTATCTGTAGAGATGTGCCGTGGGGACTAGAACATGTCAGCCACGGGTGTGCGCTGGGGAGTTTTTATTGGTTGTAATTGACTTATTCTTAAGTCATATTTGTAGTTCCTGTTTGAATGAAACGAGACTCGCCATTTTCAAAAAAAAAAAAAAAAGTAGCTACATTGGGAGATAAATTTTACTATTTATAAATTCAGCGTCCAACGCATAGTTTATTAGAGGATCCATTTCATTCATAAAGAAAAATTAAAATGCAATTGTTTTTAATATAAGTTAATGTGATAGGCTTCTATATAAACGATGTATGATCTGGTGTGTCAATAAGAAAGGTTGTAGTAAATTTTTTTTTTTTTTTTTGGAACAGAACTTCATTCAATTGAAAATGGCAACAATACATCAATTGGTATCAAACCATAGGGTATGACTATCAAAAGAAGGGATCTGCACCCACCATACATTGATATCAACAACATTCTAAGCATGTTTAGCTAAAGAGTGAGCTACCCCATTCCCCAGCCTGTTAATATGTTGAACTCTGACTTCTTGGAAACGCCTCATCAGATTCTTGGCTTCATTGATCAAATTACTACACTTGCATACGAATCTTCTGTGGATTGCAGCTCCTAAACCATGTTAAGACAGTCACTTTCAATGATTAAATTTGGAATACCAAGTGGGAGGCATGGCTGTAGCCCTCTCAACACAACAATGGATTCAATTGTGGCTGCCTTATCCACTTCTAACTCATTCTTGCTTCTAGCCATCACAATTCCTCCACTTGTCTCTCATAGGATAATCCCAACTCCAGCTTTTCACAGATTAGCAAATATTACACCATCTACATTTACTTTGAGAAACCCATCTAGGGGAGCTTGCCACTTAGAAAACTTATGCAAATCCCTTATTGTTGTTGCTCACACATCATTGAAAGCTTTTGTAGAGTGATAAAGCATGTTTAGCTGCTTGAACAAGTTGCATCAAATTGTTTTCCATCTGCAATTGATTTTGCTTGTACCATAAGCTCCAACACAGAATAAAAAACATAGTTAACTCAACTTCACTGCCTTGCATCATAACCATTCTCACAGTTTCAATAAAACTCAAAGAGGATTGAAAAGTTTGTAACATTGGGAGGAATTTCTACAACAAAATATAATTAGTCGAACAAGTTAGCATAGCATGGCTAATATCTACATCATGAACATGGCAAAAACCACATTGAGCCTCCACATCAATTTTTTTCCTCTTGAGATTAGTGAGAGTTGGCAATATATCCTTGCAAGCCTTCCAAGCAAAAGTCTTAGTCTTCTTGGGAACTTTCATGTGCTAGATTCTCCTCCATAGAGTTCTATCTTGCATCTGCAAAGATGTTTCCCCGCCACAGCTGGCCACTAAATTCTGAATCAACTTATAAGCACTCTTAACAGAGAACTTGCCATTTGCTTCCTTATCCCAAATCCATCTATCCAAACTTTGAGCTGGTAACAATCGAATCTTAAGGATCTCCTCAGCTGTATTTGGATTAAAGAGAGCTCTAACCGACTATGCATTCAATGTTTTAGTAGTAGCATCTATTAAACTGTCCACTGTATGTTCTTCATCAACAATTGTCCCATTTCTGCTATCCAAAGTAGGCTGTAAGAGTCTAAGGTCAGGTAACCAAGGATCCTTCCAAATCTTCACTGTTTCACCATTTCTCACTTGCCACCTACACCCTTCCAAAAGCCATCTCATTACTTCAAAAATGCTCCTCCAAGCATAGGAAGGATTAGGGCCTAAAGAAGTTTGGAAAGATGTATAGTTAGGGTAATATTTGGCCTTAAAAATTATTTGTATCAACGAATTCTCATTTTGCAACAACCTCCACCCTTACTTAGCAATAATTACATATTAAACATGTGTAAATCCCGAAACCTCATCCCACCTCTAAATTTCGACACACATAATTTCTTCCAACTTAACTAATGAATGTCCTCTCATTGCTCCTTTGCCCCCACCAAAACCTCGCCATCATCATTTCAAGTTCCTGGTACAAAGTCAAAGTTAATTTAAAATAGCTCATTGAGTGAGTAGGTATAGATAAGACCACTACTTTTATAAGAATCTCTCTACCCCCTTGAGAAATCAGTTTTTCTTTCCAACTCTGCAAATTTGTCCACACCCTTGTCTTAATACCTTCAAATGCTCAAGCCTTAGATCTCCCAACAATATTTGGCAACCCTAAATATTTGTCTTACTATTGAAAAGTACTAATGCCCCATAATTGCAACAATTCTCTTTGTTTAATAGCATCCACATTTTTTGAAAAAACCATGGTTGTTTTCCCTTTGTTCACCTTTTGCCTAGAAGCCATTTCATATTTATCTGACAAACCTTGAAGAAATCTGGTTGTATCAACATCAGCTCGACAGAAAAGTATGCTATCATCAGCAAAAAAGAGGTGTGTTACCATTGGAGCCTCTCTACAAACTTTCACTCCTATCAAATTCCTCTTTACCTCAGCATCCCTCAATAAGGCTATTAAACCTTTAGTGCAAAAGAGAAAAATGAAAGGGGAAAGTGGATCCCCTTAACTAATGCCCCTTGTAGGCAAAATGGGGCCATGAGCATTCTTTTTAATTAAAACTGAAAAAGTGACAGTTTTAATACATTTCATAATTAGATTAACAAATCTGGTTGCAAACCCCAATTTGAGCATGATTCTCTCTAAAAATTCTCATTCAACTTTATCGTACGCCTTACTTATGTCTAATTTAAGAGACATATACCCTTTCTTTCCATGCCTTTTATTTCTCAGATAATTCACTAATTCATGAGTTGTTAATACGTTGTCACTCATCAGTCTTTCCCCCACAAAAGCACACCGAGACTCAGATATGATATTAGGTAAAAAGAGAAACCCTTCATTCTATTCGCAATGACCTTAGAAATAAGCTTATAAACCACATTGCACAAGCTTATTGGGCGATAAAAAAAAAACAAGCTCACAAGTTTTCTTCTTAGGAATCAAACTTATAAGTGTATGATTGAGTTGAGAGGGCAACTTACCTATATTAAGAGAATCCAACACTGCATTTGTAATTGAGTTGAAAGGTTGTAGTCAATGAAGCCAATCCAATTGCGGTAAATATCTTCACCATGCAATGCCAACAAGGATGACGGTAAGATCTCCTCACATGTCCTTTCCTTTTCTTTTGCTTTTTGTATTTTTATAATTTCGTGTTAACCTTTTTTTATTTTTATATATTTTTGTCTTTATTTCTTTTAACTTCTATTTTTTTTTTTTTTTAAATTTTTTGAATTTTTTTGTTAATATTTCTTCGAATTCATAAGGTGAAATTTCTTCGAATTCACGGTATAGACAGCGGATTAGACTCACAGAATGTTCTTTTTTAATGATCTGCCTATAATCAATAGATTAGTAACTGAATAGTGTGGTATATGCGTGATAAGTAGCTATAAAGCAGAAGATCAAGCCTTTTTTGAGTTGGAGGAAAAAAAGATAAAAGAGATAAAAAGAAAAGAGAAAAAATATTTATAACTGTGAATTGTATAACTATTATGTAATCGTTTTGAAAAATATGAATAAAATATAAAATTTACATGAAAAAAATTAATTTTTTAATAGTAGTCTCTACTCTTTTTTAAAATGATTATGTGACGTTTACGCACTTTATAATTGTATGTAGAATTACTTAAAAAAAAAATCTCAGATTGAATCAATGATATGCTAGCGTGATTTTTAGGATTTCAGATTTAGGACCCGATTTATTCAGAAAATATTTTATTTTATCTCATCTTATTATTATAAATTTTTTAAATTTTTACATAAAATATAATAAATAATTCAATTTTTTTAAATTTTAAAATAATAATAATATTAAAAAATAATATTTTAACAATATTTTTTCCAACTTTCATCTTTTATTTAAAACGATCTCATCTCATTTCTAAATCCAAATCTGTCCTAAGGAGAAAAATGTCATTTTGATGAATAGTTGTCTAGAGCAAAACCCAAGGAGAAAAATGTCATTTTGAAAAACC
Organism: Pterocarya stenoptera; assembly: GCA_003123785.1. NCBI lineage: Eukaryota > Viridiplantae > Streptophyta > Magnoliopsida > Fagales > Juglandaceae > Pterocarya > Pterocarya stenoptera. Next base: position 43,754 of record QEOT01001949.1, read on the forward strand.
CAATTACTATTTTTTTAAAAAGTTATATATTCTCTAAAACTTCTACTTACCTTCTCACATTTCTTTTAATTTTTTTTATAATAACTATATGATGTATAGATGATGAGTAAAATAATTTAATTATTTTAATAAAAATAAAATAAAATAATAAAATTTTAAAATATATAACATATATGGTTTGAGTCTTGAGATGCTCTTGATAAAGAAAAGAAAAGGCATCATGGTCTGTGTATGACATAATCACGAAGAAGATAAGCTCACCTTTTCAAAGACTTTTTTAAACAATCCAACAACCATTGAAGCAGATTACTAGGAGCCACCCATGTGTTGTTGGTCACCGGCCGTACCTTTATAAATACCCTTTTTAAACACACTGAATAGTAAGCCACCAATAAGCTATCCCTTGACAGGTCACTAATCCAATAATATAGAGGATATTCCACCCACTTTCAATCACACCCTCGTGGGTTCTGTTACGTGATTATTCGGACACCATTTTTTGTATTTTTTAAAATAGTGGGTATTTTTTTTTTTTATATATTTAGGGAGTGTTTCGAATACAATATCTCTATTTTAAAAGTTGAGAGTTTATGTCAATCAAGTCACAGGCTTTTAACAGGTACTTTTATTAAATAATGGATACTTTTGTAAAATAGTATAGCTATTTTATAATTTATTTTATAAAATCTTTATATATAAAATAGAGTTGTTAAGATTTATATAAGGAAAAATGATAGGCATATAAGTTTTTTTACAATCATTTATATAATTATGTTTTAAATGAATAGTATTTTTTGTAAAATAACTTCATTTTATATAAATATCATTATTTTAAAACATAGTTGTAAAAATATTTGTAAAAAAAGGTTGAGTGTACTATCATTTTTTCCGAGTCTTAATCGTACAATAAGTACTGTAACTGTTATATATGAGTTTTTTTTTTTGAAAAGTGAGACCGATCCAATTAATCATCTTAACAATACATCAGGTAACATTGTCTCTCCCAAGACTACGTGAAGAACCTCAGGAGGGCCATCATAAATCCAAACCTTTTCACTAACATTCTTAAGAGCTACCTTAGCTGCCATATGAGCAACTTTGTTAACTAATCTAGGCGCAAACCTTAGTCTCCAAGCTTTGTTTCTGCTCATCATTTGCTGCAGGTCTTCAATCAGCTGGCCATTTCGTGAATTGTCTTCTCTCTTGGAATTGATTGCATCTACAACTGCCTTTGCATCGCCTTCAAAAGAAACTTGGTTAAATCCAAGTTCAATGCACAGATTCATAGCTCTAAGGAGAGCCACACATTCCGCTTGGGCTGCTGAAGAAATGTGTTCTTTTGTGTCTGTCACTACAACTTCCAGCCTACCAAAAGAGTCCCTGACTATAATACCCATTCCCATCTTACCAGTGGCTTTTACAAACGCTGCATCAAAATTCACTTTGACATAGGGCCATGCGGGTGGTTCCCATTTTTGCTCTACTCCTCTTCTGGTGTTCCCTTCGGCACCCTTTAAACACTTAAGGTTAGCATCTTGGAAATCAGATAGCATATCCCGAGCCTTTCTTGCCAAAGAGCTAGGATGAACAAACTGGTTCTGAAAAATAACACTATTTCTCCTTTCCCACAACTGATAGAACATCACCGAGGCCAACTCCAATCTATCTTTACTCGCTTTTTTTCCCATCTCCATCCACAGCATCTGGAAGTTCGAATGGTAGCTCTTCCATTTGCAAAAAAAAAAACTAGAGTCATCTCCCCATACATCAGATGCCGCTGGGCAGTCCCACAAGACATGTACCAAAGACTCAGCTTCCTGTAAACAGATAGGGCAGGTGTTATTCTCAATAATTTTCTTCTTATAAAGATTTTCTTTGGTAGGAAGAATGTTATTGAGGCACTTCCACATGAATACTTTCACTTTTCCAGGAATATTTAGTCCCCACACATCCCTCCACTGCACCTGACTTTCACCCCCATTCGATCCTTCACCTCCCTTTCTTTTCAAAATCATAGTTTCTAAAAAGTAGGCACTCTTGACAGAAAAGTTTCCATTTCTTGCCCCCACCCAGATAAGTTTATCTTCATTACCTCTGCCACTTATCGGAATGGAGCATATAACATTGGCTTCCTCTTCATGAAAAACAGCTTTTACCATTTCATTCTTCCAGGAATAGCTATCTTCAGCAATCAGTTCAGCCACTCTAGCCTCGGGACTCAGAGTGTTCATAGGTGTCTGAATCTGGAAAGTAACTGGCCTAGGAAGCCATTTATCTTTCCAGATCTTGATGCTCCTACCATTACCCACCCGCCACACTGCCCCTTCCTTAATAAGCTCTAAGCTGGACCACAAACTTCTCCACATGAAGGAAGAGCCACCTCTTATTTTTGCCTCCATCAAATCACACTTCGGAAAATATTTCTGTTTTAGAACAAGGGAGACCAAAGTCTTTGGTTCTTTAATCACTCTCCATAGTTGTTTTGCAAGGAGTGCTTTGTTGAAGCTGCTTAGATCTTGGAACCCCAAACCTCCTTTACTCTTGACCTCGCCCAGCAGCCTCCATGCTTTCCAATGGATCCCTCTTCCCTCTCCTTTATTACTCCACCAAAACCTGGCCATGATAGCTTCTATTTCTTTGAGGAGAGTTCCCGGCAGTTTAAAAACGCTCATGGTATAGGATGGAATGGCCTGCAGCACACTCTTTATGAGGATCTCTTTCCCAGCTGAAGATAGAAGTTTGGTTTTCCAGCTATTTATCCTTTTCCATATCTTTTCCTTCAAACCTCTAAAAGTGTTATACTTTGATCTCCCCACCATCGTTGGGAGACCAAGATATCGGTTATAGTCGTTGCGTCTCAGCCCATTAATTTGCTGCAGAATAAACTCCTTGGCTTCCACCCTTGTATTTGAACTGAAGAAAACACTAGTTTTCTCTTTATTAAGAGTTTGTCCCGAAGCTTCCTCATACATGTTCAGTAAGTCATGAATAATATACCACTCTCCCAATCTTGCTCTATAGAAAATCACACAGTCATCGGCAAATAAGAGATGATTAATCCTCAGCCCGCCCCTATAAATATATATATATTTATGTATATACATTCTAGTGAAGGTGCTATGTGCAAGGCACATATACCCGCCCCTTGCATATAGCACCTGATTAGAAGAATAAAAATGGCATATGTGAAATCAGTTCTGGCATATGTGAAATCAGTTCTGGCATATGTGAAATCAGTTCTGGTTAGTGAAGGTGGCTTGCAAATCTGAAGAATGTTTATTTTTTACATCATATAGACTTTTATTGCATATTGTGTTTAGATTTAGTTTAGTTTCATGTATATAAGAATGATTTTGTTAGTGAAGATGTAGAAATTAGAACAAATTTTGTTTGGGTTTGATTTTTTCTGATGCGAATAATCTATATTTTGTTGAGAAAAGCATGGGCAAGGCAGTCAAAGTTTGTTAGGATTTGTGTGTGTGGTCTAAATAGGGGAAAGATGTAAATTTTCTAATTAAAGAAAGGGATAAAAATGTAAATTTGTGAATAAAACAAAACAAATGAAAAAGACAAAATGGGAAAAGCAGAAATGGAGAGGGATAAAATTGAAAAATAAAATTTGGAGAAGATCAGGAATAAAATTGAAAAATTAAATTTGGAGAAAATTTACTATTCATCCGTGTAGGCTCTTTTATTCATAGAATAGATATATATTGCCTTCTTTAAGTTTCAATTAAAAAATACAAATGACATCAATTATGATAATTGAATTCGATAAATATTTTACAAATAAAAGTGATTATCACTAGGAATAATTGTATTGAACTTTTTAGCAAATTCCTTTTCAATGTAGGCAATCAGATAATTTGCAAGAAATTGATCGTCTATTTTATTTTTGAGTATTTTCTTTACAATATTCATAGATGAAAATCTATCTTAGTCGTTGTTGTTGAACTATGTAACATCCCCAAAAAGTACACTAAGAGATCCTAAGGATAATAAGATTTCAAGGAACTTAGGAAGTATAGAATAAGAAACATTTAGAACCATATGTTGGGAAATCCTTATAGAGCATTCTTTTGACAAAGAAACTTATAGGAGAGAATCTATCAAGATGATGGGCTTAAAGACAAAACCAAAACAGTTTGAGGATCTTAGATTAGAAAGGAAGTGGGCCAAGTATAAAAGAATAAAGGATCCAACTCTTAATGGAAAAGTTTGAAATAAGCCCAAGAGTAAGGCCCAAACCTAAAGTGACCTACGGCCCAAGAGTAAGGCCCAAGATTAGCCCCAAATCCAAATGGGCCAAGGTCCAAGATGAAGCCCAACTTTAGGCCCAAGGCTTAATTTGAAAAGCCAAATATAAAGTCTAGCCCAAATTATCAAACTTAAGACCAAAGTTTACCCAATTTTGGAGACCAAGTTTTAGAAACTTGCCTATCGCCTTTTACCTTAGGAATTCAACACCTTGTGCCATACAACTAGATGCCCAGATGACCACAACAAGAGGGGGGTGAATTACATTATATTTAAAAATTAAAAATTATAAACAAAATACACAATATAAAATATGAACAAAATACGAAACTGCAGTAAATATAAAGAATAAGGGTAAGAGAGAAGCAAACTTAGTATTTTAACGAGGTTCAGCTCTACTGCCTATGTTCTCGCCTTAAGCTACCTCTTGAAGATTTCCAAATTCACTATTTAACCTCCTTTAGGTGGAGATAGAAATCTATTACACATTTGAGCAGTACCGCTACAAAGAATTCGTGTAAAACACCCTTTACACCTACAACCACCTCACACGTGGTGATTCAACTATTCTCTATGTAGAACACCTTATACACGCACAAGGGTTATACACACCCTTTACTTATACAAGAGCTAATAGTAAGTAGGTTATCAGAGAACACTCCCCAATGAGTGAAATGAAAATAGTACAGTGCAAAGTATATCTCTATCAAAATGAACAAAGGTTAAGTCTCAATTCGTAGAAAAGAGAGATTAAAAACTTTGAATGAATGTTCTAAAGCTTGTAATTGATGTGTGTATGCTCTTGTTGTAAATTTGAAGATCTCAATTGAGCAATTTATAAGCATATGAGACTTCATTTTCAAATTTAAAAGGATTTACATGTCATAAAGGAGCACTACTCACTTTTTAAAATTTTCAAATAAAAGCAGTTACCTTTTGCATATGTAAAAAAGAGCATAATTCACTTTTTGAAAATTTTCAAACTTATCATGAACTTGTGAGAGATGATAACCAATCATCTTTCAAATATTCAAAATTTAAACTTTTAATCATGTCATGCACATGTGAAAGATGATAATAAATCATTTTTCAAAAATTCAAAATTCAAACTTTTAATTTTCAAATATATCATGCACATGTGAAAAATGTAATTTGATGCTTTATAAGAAAAGATTCTTTTAAGATTTGGTCAGAAGGACACTCTAGAATAACAAAGAGTCCTATCCTAGGGTTTTTTTCCTCTGTAGGGGTTTCTCTCTACTGCCATGGTGTAGGTTTTGTTTGGTATTTTCTAGTTATGATCATGGAGGACGATCTTCATCTGCTTTATACGAAGTTGTCTTTAACGGAGAAGGAAAGGGAAGATGTGGCGGTGGATATGGACGATCTGGAGGATGTGCTGCCGAGTGGGGAGCGGTGTTTGTTTATGCAAGTTTTTACTGAAAAATACTATAATAAGGAAGTTTTTAAAAGTACCATGAGGAGAGTTTGGCGAACTGTTATGGGGGTTAGGTTTTGGGAGCTATCTCCCTTTCTGTTTCTGGTGGATTTGAAAATGGCAGAGATAAGATGAAGGTTTTAAGGGAAGGGCCTTGGACTTTTGATAAGCATCTGGTGTTGCTACAAGATGTGGATGGAAGGCTTCAAGTTCAGCAAGTGTAGATGAAGTTGGCTACGTTTTGGGTATGCCTTCATGACTTACCTCTTATGGCGAGGAATGCAGTTGTTGGAAAAAAGCTTGGAGAAAAATTGGGCTCTATTGAAGAGGTGGATTTGGAGAAGGGGGAAGTGGAATGTGCTCAATATTTGAGGGTGTGGGTGACTTTCAATATCACAGAGCCTTTGTTACGTGGTTCTAAGTTATCTATTGGTGGTGGTGAGTTAGTGTGGATAAGGTTTTCATACGAGCGTCTTCCAAATTTTTATTATTGGTGTGGTAGAATTGGTCACACTGATAAAGACTGTGTTGTTCGGGAGCAAGATAATGAAGATCATGAGGGGATGAATATGGTGGCTCCGCCCTATGGGGTCTAGCTTCGGGCAGGCAGTTTTAATGAACGTAACAATCAAGGATGGGCCTCTGGTGCTGAGAAAAAGGACCATCCTTATGGTGTGAGGGATGGTCTTGGTCCCTCTCGTCCGAAGGGTAACTCCATGCAGATGGAAGGGCGTGGTGAAGCCATGGCGACTGGTGGAAGCACTACCAGTGTAGGCAGTGGAAACTCTACCAGTGCAGGTGGTGGATTGGAGGGGCACGTTCCACTTGTAACGGAAACAGGGTTAATGGAGTCGATAGAAGTAGAAGTGGGGGTTGTCTTTCAGGGGGCGTTTGAAGGAAACGAAGAAGTAGGGATTTTTAATGATCTGTTACTTGTAACTGATGCTGGGGTTGTTAGAGCAGTTAGCCAGGTTGCTGTGGAGGTGGAAGCAACTCGACACAAGGAAGAGGGTACTGGGCTCTGTGGGCCTCAAACTATGCGGGCTGATGGTCATATGGTGGGCCAAGGCCTGACTTCAAAACCGGATCCAGTTGATTGTCGTAAGTGGCGTCGAGTGGCGTCGTTTTGCAATGAAGAGAGAATACCTAAATTTCCCGATTTAGAAGGAGGCAAACTATCTATGGGGGCAAAGAAAATAAAATAGAGGAAATGGGAAGGTGCAGTATTACGGTCAGCTGTGAAGAGACTCAAGTCTGAAAGTGAGGCTTAGGTTCATGGCTGTTTTGGAGTTACTGCAACTCCGGAGGATTCTTTAGTACTATCGGCGGTGGCTGTTGAACAACACCGT
>QEOT01001949.1:50811-216758 GCA_003123785.1 Pterocarya stenoptera
ACACCGCCGATAGCCATGAAATCACTATGCTGGAATGCCCGTGGGCTTGGAAACCCACAGGGCATTCATACCCTTTGTGATTTGGTCAAGAGGGAAGGGCCCAATGTGCTGTTTCTGCAAGAGACGCGCCTTAGTGTTCGTGAAGTCGAAAAATGTAAGTTTCGGCTTGGTTTTCCTAATTGTTTAGTTGTTAGTGCTATTGGATGTAAAGGGGGTATTGCATTATTTTGGGGGAGGGATGTTGATTTAATGGTTCTTAGTTACTCTTTATATCATATTGATATTGTTGTTAATGATATTGAAGTGGTGGGGGGAAAAATGGTTTCTAACTGCAGTTTATGGTTATCCTGAGACCCATTTACGTTCTAGAACTTGGGACCTCCTTAGGGGACTGTGTCAGTCAAATGGGGAGGCTTGGTTAGTGATGGGGGACTTGAAATTATGTTCCATCATGAAAAACAGGGAGGTAAAAAAAGACCTGAGTGACAGTTAGAGGCTGGTGGATGACTGTGATTTACGTGATTTGGGTTTTTCTGGTTACAAGTTTACTTGGTCTAATAGAAGGGAGGGTAGTCATTGTGTAAGTGAAAGACTTGATAGGTTTCTAGCAAATTCAGTTTGGTGTAATTTCTTTCCAACTGCTATAGTGTGTCACGGTGTGGTGGCATATTTCGACCATTTTCCTATTTGGGTTCATTTGAAAGGGGAACCTCAGATTTCTAGAACAAGACTTCATTTTCGTTTTGAGGAAATGTGGGTGGGAGATAAAAATTGTGAAGAGATTATTAAGGAGCAATGGAGAAGGGGTAGCTTCCAGTCCACTATGGTGGAGGTAGTGGGGATGATTAGAGAGTGTGGGGTGAAATTGCAAGCCTAGAACATGAACTTTTTTGGGCATGTTCAGATGAAGTTGTAGCAAGCTAAGTTGCAGTTGAAAAAGCTTTATGCAGATAGCCATGGGTTGGATACTACGGTGGTGAATAGGCAAGAGATGAGGTACAAATCTGGTTGGAGAGAGATGAGATCATGTGGAGATAGCAGTTAAAGGCTTTGTGGCTAAAAGAAGGTAACCAAAACTCTAGATATTTCCATATGAAAGCTTCAAAGAGGAGAAGCAAGAACAGGCTAGTGTGTATTCAAGATGATAGAGGGCAGTGGCAGGAGGGGCCTAGAAAGGATAAGGTGATTCTAGATTATTTTCAAGACCTGTTTACTTCAGCCAATCCGAGTGCCTCATTGGAGTTTCTAAATGTTCTGAGAGGCAAAGTCATAACAAACATGAATGAAGAGTTGAGCCGAGTATACACTAAAGCTGAAGTTAAGGAAGCTTTGCAACAAATGAATCCTTCCAAAGCCAGAGGCCTTGATGGCATGTCTCCAATATTTTTTCAAAAATATTGGCATGTGGTAGGGTCTTCGGTTACTGCAGCAGTTTTAAATGCTTTCAATTCAGGTTCTAGTCCCTCGACTTTGAACCACACTTTTATCACTTTAATTCCTAAAAAGAAGTCTCTTGTTTGCGTGGTTGATTTTAGACCTATAAGTTTGTGCAATGTGGCATACAAGTTTGTTGCTAAAGTTCTTGCTAATAGGCTAAAAATAGTTCTATCTTCCATTATTGGGGAAAGTCAAAGTGCGTTTGTTTTAGGGCGGTTAATTATTGATAATGTTCTTATTGCCTATGAGGTAATGCATTTTTTGAAGCTTAAGAAAAAGGGGAAGAAGGGCTTTATGTCTTTAAAGTTAGACATGGGTAAGGCGTATGATGGAGTTGAGTGGAGTTATTTGAAATCCATGATGGAAGTAATGGGGTTCAGTCTAGTGTTTGTCCACTTGATTATGTTGTGTGTTTGTTCTGTGTCTTTCTCTATTCTGATTAATGGTGAGCCTAAGGGTCGAGTTATTCCATCTAAAGGACTTAGACAAGGGGATCTTTTGTCTCCATATCTATTTCTTGTGTACGGAAGGGCTGACTGTTGAAAGATGCTGGTATGAGACAGGAAATTTCAGGCATACAAATCTGTAGAGGGGCTCCAAATATCAACCATTTGCTCTTTGCGGATGATAATTTGTTGTTTTGTAAGGCTGAGGTAGAGGAGAATATGAGAGTTCAGGACCTTCTTGTTAAGTATGAATCTGTTTCTGGGTAGCGAATAAACCGTGAAAAAACTGCCATGGTTTTTAGTGCAAATGTGTCTCGAGAAGTTCAAGAGGAGATCAAACGTTTGTGGGAAAATTCTGAAATACAGCAGTATGAAAAGTATTTTGGTCTTCCACCAATTATTGGGAGGTCAAAAGCACAAGCCTTTCAATCCATCAAACAACGAGTGTGGCAGAAATTACAAGCTTGGAAGGAGAAGTTGCTTTCACAGGGGGGTAAGGAAGCGTTGTTAAAAGCGGTGACTCTTTCTATTCCCTCGTACACTATGAGTTATTTTCTTCTTCCTTCAAGTTTGTGTACAGATTTGGAAGGTATGATAGCTTGGTTTTGGTGGGGACAAAAGAAGGATGAAAGGAGAATACATTGGTTGAGTTGGAATAAAATGTGTGTAAGGAAGTCATGGGGAGGGAAGGGGTTTAAAGATTTGAGAGTTTTTTACTTGGCCATGTTAGCTAAGTAAGGGTAAATGAGAATACTTTACTGCATAGGTTGCTCAAAGCCAAATACTTCTCGGCATCAACTTTTCTGCAGGCTGATTTGGGTAGATCTCCTTCATATACGTGGCGTGGTATTTGGGAAGCTTAAAGTGGGTGGTTGATGGTTGTAGATGGAGGATAGGTGATGGGAATTCAATTAATATTTGGCTAGACAAATGGATCCCGAGTCATAATGCCCTTGTGCAGGAAGGGAATGTGATTTGTGAAGCAACAAGGTATGATTATGTGAGTTCTCTTTTTTGTACTAACTCAACAATTTGGGATGTGGATAAACTTAGAGCTCTCTTTAATCAAAGTATTGTGGAGGATATTCAAAAGGCTACTGTGTGTGTTGGAAATGGGATTGACATGAGAGTATGGGGCTATGAGCAGAATGGGATGTTTAGTTTTCGGAGTTGCTACAAGTTTATTTTGGAGCAACAAGGTTCACGAGAAGTTGAGTCCTCATCTGCTAGTAACCTGAGAGTGGTGTGGAAACAGATATGGAAAATGGCCGTGCCCAATAAAATTAAGAATTTTGCTTGGCATGCTTGTAAGGATGGTTTGCCTACAAAAGAAAATCTCCTGAAAAAACATGTACCAAATGATGGGATGTGCTATATGTGTAATGTGGAAAGAGAAGGTTTATACCATGCTTTGGTTAGCTGTGTGGACTTAAAAAGTACCTGGTCTAGATATTTTCCAGATTTGGTTTTTGGTAACTTTTCAAATATTTTTTATGTGGCTTTGGCTGTATGTGGTGCTAAAAAGTATGACATGTTGGCTAATTTCTTTGCTTTGGCCTGGGGATTTTGGTACAGGAGGAATAAATTTTGTATGAGCAGATGATCCTTCCTCTTTACAAAGTTGCAGCTCATGCAGTCTCTTTATTGAAAAGTTATAGTGGAGCTCAGAAACTGTCAAGGCAGCCAATGAGAGATGTGTTTAAGTGGAAGCCACCAGATTCTGATATGCTGAAGTTGAACGTTGATGGTGCTATTTTTTCAGAGATAGGGAAAGCTTGGATGGGTGCAATTCTAAGGAATAGTTTAGGCAGTGGCAGCTAGTTTTTCAGAGGGCGAAGTTTCTAACCCAGAGCATTTTGAGGTGATTGCTCTCTTCCAGGGTCTGCAGCTGTGTGCAAGTATGGGCATAGAAAAGATTCAAGTGGAGAGTGATTGTCTAATTGAAGCAGTTCAAAAGGACAACATGTGTAACTCTCTGTTGGGCGGTTTTTATGCAGAAATTAAAAGGTTGTCATCTTGTTTTAGGGAATGTGTTTTCCTACATGTTTATATAAAACGTTCGAACATTAGTTTACATTCGAACAAACGTTCGAACATAAGTACATAAAATTATAACATAACGTTAACGTTGGAACCTATCTGTAAACATTCGAACGTACTCACGCTTAAACGAACAAAACGTCCGAATGTTAAAATGATCAAAGTTCAAAGAAACCTCCAAACGTACCACGTACGTTCGAACTCTTCTTCGTCAACATTCGAACAAACGTCCAAACATAATAACCGTTATGTTCGAGCATTGGTCCGTTAACATTCGAATGGAAATTTGAACGTTTATTGATGTTAACGTTTGGATGTCTGAACGTAAATATGATATGTTCGAACTATAATCAATAAATGTCAACTTTTGTCATTCTAATGTCAATTGGTCGGGTTGACGTTTGAACATTATATTTGATGTTCGAACGGTACTTTCTATGCAGATCTCAACTATCACAAAAAATGTAGCGTTCGAACATTACTTCAAATGGAACACCTCCAACCACCACTAAAAATATTTTTAGTGACGGTTCAACAGTAAATCAATACCAATTATTTTCTGTGATGTACATTAGGTGACAGTTGTTGTGATGATTTCAAACTGTCACCAAATGTCTTTAGTGATGTTTTAGTTTTTTTGTGACGGTTTCCTCTGTCACAAAAGACAAATTATGTTGTAGTGATCATCACCATATATCAGCATCAATTATTGCCATCAATAATATTATAATTATCGTCTGGTATTGTTGGATCGGTATATATAATCCATTCATTAATTATAGGAAAATTTCAAACAAATAAATGTATTTTATAATATATATATATTTATATATATGAGACAATATTCATCTTTACCACTTATATAGGAATGAGGAAAGTGATGGATACAAATCTGCCTTTACATAATGTTTTACAATTTTGTTTTAATTGGAGGATATTTTTATAAAATAATATCGGAAAATTATGATTATTTTTTTAAAAAATCCTCCATTTTTTAAAAATATTGCTTACGTATGCGGTATAATTTAATTTAAAAGATAAATTTTAAAATTTGAATCTTGCAAATTAAATATTATTATTTAAGTGATGTGGTTATTATGCTCTATATATTGACTAGAGAATAGAATAATTCTTACTAGAAAGCGGATTGTAAAACGAATTGTGTCTCTTATCATAACTAAGAGTTAAATAATACTAATGTTAGTAGGTAATTGTGTTGTTGGTTACTATATTAATACAATATGACACAATAAATAATGGTTGCGTGCGTGGATCATAAGAAATGTATATATCAAGCAATTTGTTTCGTGGCTTTTAAGTGCTTGATATATCAAGTAATTTAAGAGCGTAATCTGTTCGCAAAATATTGGTTAACGAAATCGTGCGTCTAGAATTGCAAATATATTTCTATATGAGAAATGCTATTTACCATTTCTACACCATATACGACATATTAATTGTCATTTTTACCCTTTTAATTAAAAAAATAGATTTATACATTAATATATGTGTATTTAAATAGAAGGACAAAAATAACAAATCACATGTTGGTATGTGGTGTAGAGGATGATAAGTAGAATTTTTTATTTCCATATATGTGCTATGTACTTAAATAGAAAAATGCTAATTGTTGTATTTAAAAAAAATTTACAAAAAAACTTGTTTATCTACGTGTCAGTTATATATTTACTGAAAATTATAAAATTTGAATTTCAGAATTAAACTGACAAAATGAGTTTTGTACATAAAATTGTAAATATATGTCGCACTACTCACTTAAATAACTTAAAAAATAATTGCAATGCAAATTGTCCTTAATTAATTACCTTGAAATATTGCCAAAAAACAAAAACATCAAGAAGGTGATTAATTCAAACTTAGGAAATTAAATCATATAACCCGAAAAAAAAAAGGAAGAAAAAAGTAAAGGGACTAAAGTNCTGAAAAGCGATATCGGAGCTTTTGCAGTCACCTGTGAAGGCCAAAGAGCTAAGCACATATCTTCCCTTTGGCACCTTAATGGCAGTAGAACCCGTTGAGGCGCAGGTTGCTGCCCATGCATTAAGGAATGCTGGTGTAGAGTCCCCTATGCCATTTGCTTTAGCTCCAAAGCTTATTACATTATAAATCCTAACTGCATTTGAGGAGTAGAGGGTGATGACACAGAACGAAGAAAATAATGTAAAGCAGACTCATCAATAGTTTGGCCATATTGATTTGCTGAGGGAAAGAGAGAGAGGTGATGATGATGGTACTTGATAGAATGAAATAAGTTGAAGAAGACTCGGAATAAATTGATGGAGAGAAATGGATCCAAGAAACGCTCCAAGAATTGATCCAGGAAAGAACTCTCTTTCTGAGTGATTCTTTTACTGCTAGGATTATTCGAAAGGTGCCTATCACCCCTCTGATGGCTTCTCCATCGGTGGGGAATGTAGGGACTAAGGATGTATCGATGAAGACGTATGCGCAAGTAGTCAACAAGAATACAGAACAATTTGGTTTCAAGGTTCCTATGCAGTACCCGGTTGAGATTGATGGTGAGATGGGATTTCTTTTCTCGGAACTTGAAATGTCAAAAGTTGCTGAGGAATTCCGATTTGCTTTGGTGATGAAGTTCGTGCGAGCCCGTCCTTCTATTGATAAAATATGGCTTCATGTGGTGAAAACCTGGGGTTTGCAAGAAATACCTATTATCAGCTTTATGGATGCTTTCCATGTGCTGATTCATATGAAGAATGAGAGAGATTTTGTGCATGGCTGGACGAGGGAAGGAAGAACAATGGAGGGGTTATCTTTCCGACTTTTTAAATGGACCAAAGACTTTGATGTTAGAAAAGAATCTTCTTTGGCACCCCAATGGATCTTCTTGCCTGGTCTACCGATGCATTTATATCAGGTAGACATTTTACAAATCTTGGCAACTCGTTTCGGTCGTTATCTTGGAACAGATAATGCTACGATCAATCATACTCGTGTGTCTGGGGCAAGAATCTGTGTTGAAGTGGATCTAAATATGGAGCCGGTAAAGGGATTTCCAATTGTTTTGTCATCCACATCATGCATGTAGCAGGAAGCAAAATATGAAAAACTGGGTTATTTTTGTACCAAATGCTTTAGGCAAGGCCATACTGCTGTGGTTTGTAAGGTTGGAGAAAAGAAAATGGAGGCAGGTGATGTGAAGGCAAAGAAGATTTGGCAACCCAAAAACATGAAAGAGTCTATGGAGGAAAATGTGGGTACCGGCGCAGGGGTGCAACATGGAGATCCTCTGATTAGCGCTGATGTTCTAAAAGATAAAGGGGAAAGTTCTAATGGTGTGGCAATTATTGTGACGGAGGTTCAGAGTATTACTACGAGGGTGCTATCGCCAGTCCTTGAAGCTTCGAATGAAGTGATTGAGAAAAAACAAGAAACACAAACAGAGGAAACAAGTTATTTTGATCAACATGAGAAGGAAAATATGCAGAAGGAAAATGACGCGAAAGAGGAGGATTGTGAAGAAATATGGCATGATGACATAAATGAGATTAATCTTGGTATGAATGTGGATCAGAGGAAAAATGATGATATTGTAAATGAGATTGGTATGGATGACTCGGGTGGAGAAGGTCAACAGAGGAATCTAGTAGATGGTTATTCATCGGAGAGAGATGAGGGAGAACGTTCAATTTTATTGGGAAAGGAAAAGTTGTATGATTCAAATGGGGAGAAGGAATCAGTTGCTAAAGATCTGGCTGACAATGGGGAAAAATTGGTGCGGAAGTCACAACGGGTGCATACCCGATCACTGAAATTAAATATATGAGTGATACGATCATATACTGGAACATCAGAGGATTGAGAAGGTCTAGAGGGAGATTGAAGAAAATTCTTAAAAAATATCAAGCTAAGATATTTGCTATTTTGGAGCCTTTTGCTGATGAAGATCGAATGCAGGAGCTCGGTAACTTTCTGAACCTAAACTATAATTATCATCTGTCTAATGAAGCGCAAGGTGGGAAATTGTGGCTTTCTTGGAATGACCCGAATAAATTTGAAGTTCTAGTATGCTTAAATCAAGCTATTTCTGGGTGGGTTATATTGGCTGGTCAAAAAACTTTGGTTACTTTTGTCTATGCAAAGTGTTCTTACATGGAGAGAAGAGTTTTATGGCAAGAACTAGAGGAGTGGCAGATAGCTGATATGTCGTGGTTAGTTTTGGGAGATTTTAATGCGATTAGAATTGATTTTGAAAAAATAAATGGTCATCCCAGACCGATCATTTCCATGGCAGAATTTAATGATTGTATAGACAGGTGTGGATTAATTGAGTTAGCTTGTTCAGGGCAACGCCTATCATGGTGCAATGGACATGCTGGGGCATCAAGAAGCTGGGCAAAGCTTGATAGAGTGCTCATCAATAATTTTTTTTCAAACCATTTCCAGTCAGCCCAGTTACAATATCTTAGCTGTAAATCTTCTGATCATTGTCCGATGGTGGTGTCTTCAAATGTGACGGTTGCCAAATACGGTCCATCTCCTTTCCGTTTCCTCAACATGTGGTGTTTGCATAGTGAGTTTTTGGCTTGTGTCAAGGAAGTTTGGAGTAGAGCGGATGAAGCGACTGGATTCATGAGGCTGGTGATCAGATTAAAAAGAACAAAGGTAGTCCTTCCTGCATGGAACAAAAACATTTTCGGGAGAGTGAAAGGAAATATCCGAGCTCTTGAAGAGAGAATGGAAATGTTGGAGAGTCAACTTCAGAGCCATTTTTTTTAGGAAGTTGAGGCAGATTACTTAGTAACTAAAATTGAATTGGAATTATGGGAGAAGAGAGAGGCCACGAGATTGGATCAAATAGCAAAGAAAATTTGGTTGACAGCTGGAGATCAAAACTCAGCTTTTTTCCATTCAGTTATCAATCAGCGAAGAAAAAAGGGATGGATACAAAAGATGGTTCTTTCGGATGGAAGGACTATGGATATTGCTGAATTGGTACACATTGGTGCGGAGAGCTACTTTCATAATTTCCTAACTAACCCGACGGAAACAGAGCATTGTGTTGTGGCAAGTTTGGTGGATAAAAAAGTAACGGAGGCTAAAAATGAGTTGCTTTGTGCGGAGCCAACATAAATGGAGGTTAGACAAGCAGTATTTGCAATACCAAAATATAGCAGTCCTAGGATGGATGGGTTCGGATCTGAGTTTTAAATGAATTGCTGGGATATTATAAAGGAGGATGTCGTGGATGCCACAAGAGAATTTTTTAATGGTGCCCCCCTCTCCAGGTTTTATTCTTCTTCTTTTATTGTTTTGATTCCGAAAGTAAATGAGCCCACGAGTTTTGATAAGTTTCGGCCTATAAGCCTTTGTTCCGTGGTTTATAAAATTTTTTAAAAAATAATTGTTAATAGGCTGACAAGGGTAATTGATAAAGTGGTGTCACATGAACAAGGAGCGTTTATTTTGGGACGTAGCATTTTTGAAAATATTACTTTGGCACAAGAAATGGTTCAATCTTTAAATAAGAAAATTGTTGGTGGAAATGTGTTGGTGAAATTAGATATGGCTAAGGCTTACGACAGGGTGAACTGGGATTTTCTGTTTGAGGTTTTTTATGCTTTTGGGTTTTCAGAAAAATTCTGTAATTTGATAAAAAATTGTGTCAAGTCCCCTTGGTACTCGATTATAATGAATGGAACTTTTAAAGGTTTTTTTCAAGCTTCTAGGGGTCTAAGACAGAGGGATCCGCTCTCTCCTTATTTGTTTATTATCATGGAGGAAGTGTTGACTATTTTACTGCAGAAAAATTTTGTAGAAGGGAGAATTGGCAAATTTCATCTCCCTATTGGTGCTCCCCTAGTGTCTCATCTTCTTTATGCGGATGATATACTTATATTTACTAATGGTGGAAGACGATCCATCAAGAATCTTATGCACACGTTGGATTTATATGAAAAATAGTCAGGGCAGAAAATGACAAGGAGAAATCAGCGTTGTTCGCCTCTAAGAGGATATTGTTGCAATTCGAAAGCGGATATTGTTGAGAATTACAGGTTTTAAGGAAGGTACTTTTTTTGAAATATATTTGGGAGATCCGTTATATTTAGGTAGGTTGACCATGAGGATTTTTGAACCTCTTGTGGACAAAGTGAGAAAGAAAATAGCCGGGTGGAAGTTTAGGTTGTTGTCGCAAGGTGGTAGAATGATTCTTGTAAAGCATGTGTTGTCAAGTATGCTAGTTCATCTTATGTTTGTGATGGGGGTTCCGATTGCTATTTTTTCTCGCATAAATTCACTTCTTGCTAATTTCCTATGGGGTGTGACGGATAGTAGGAAAAAACTTCATTGGATGTCATGGAAAAAAGTTTGTAAGCTGACAAATGACGGGGGTTTGGGTGTAAGAGATTTTAGAGAAGTACAAAAGTCACTCCATATGAAATTTGCTTTCAGGATGTTATCTGTAAAAAATTTATGGATTGTTTTCTTCCGGGCAAAGTATTTTCGAAATAGTCATATTGCTATAACAACTGGGCATCCTACTGATTCACGATTTTGGAAGTATATTACGCTTGTTTTGCCGGAAGTGATGGATAATGTAAAGGTTCTGGTGAGGGGCGGGAATGTTTCATTTTGGTTTGATAGATGGTTATCATCGGGAATATTGTCAACTGAAGTTAACGAAATAGCAAATGTCAAGCTGCAGATTAATGAGTGCTGGCTGAACAATGCTTGGAATGTGGACTTGTTAAGAGACTTGGTTGGGATTGATAAAACGATGGAGATTGTTCAAAATGTGCCGACTGGGAGGAGAGGTTTGGATATTTTTGTTTGGAAGCCTTCTCTGGATGGGAGGTTCTCAACAGCTACGGCATGGGAGGTAACACGGGATAAAGGACAGACTATTTCAGACATGGGATGGTTGTGGCATAATAGTTTACCCAAAAGGATGTCTATTTGTATGTGGAGGAGCTGGTTCAACTCGTTGCTGGTGGATGAGAGAGTACAGGATAAAGGAGTATCACTGGCATCTGCTTGTGATTGTTGCTCAAGGCACCAAACAAAAAGTATTGATCATATTTTTTCTTGGGGGGACATAGCAGTTCAGGTCTGGGCATATGCGAGTAACGAGCTGGGGCTACCATCGTTTGTTAGATGGCCATGGAAATTAAGAGTTCGGAGCTGGCTTAACTATGCGAAGAGGTTGTTTGTCAAAGGCACACTCATTGGAGTAATACCTTCCTTAATTACTTGGTGCCTTTAGAAGAGGAGATGTAAAATGAGAATGGAAGGGAAGTTTGAGAATGCTGAACAGGTGTGGAGAACGGTACAGGTCTGGATAAAAATATTGGGTGATAATTTATGTTCATCCCGTAAATTGTTAGACCATGATAAAGTGATTCTGGCTAATCTGCAAGTAAAATGCCTGAGAAGTGAAGTTAGGCCAGGAAAAATTATTAAATGGTTAAGGCCTCCGACGGGTTGGGTTAAAATCAATTGCGATGGAAGTTGTCGTGGTAATCTGGGGAACACGGGAGGTGGTGGAATAATTAGAGATAGTCATGGCATGGTAAGAGGGGCTTTTTCCACTCACTATGGAAATGGAACAAATAATGGTGCGGAGTTGAAAGCCATTGTAGAAGGTATTCGGTTATGTAAAAGACTTCAATTCCAGGACATAATTATTGAAAGTGATTCAAAGATTGTAATAGATTGGATTCGAAAGGGGAGATGTACTTTGTGGTACCTTTGGGATTTTTGGGAAGAACTTTGTAGTGAATTGAACGGATTGAATTATAGGGTTATACATCAATTCCGTGAAGCAAATTATGTTGCGGATTTCTTTGCAAGAGAGGGAGAAATGGGGAAAGATGTAATATATGATAGCTTTCAAAGCCTCCCAAGGGCTTTAAAAGGCATTGTCCGTATGGATTATTTGGGACTTCCTTCGTTTCGATATTAGTTGGGTTTATTGTTTTTTTTTTTATAATTTTGGTGTTATGTTTTAGGATTGTTTAGATTTTATTTCTCATAGGATTGTTAGTTTTTTATGGTTGGTTTTGAAATGTTAATTGGTATAGGCATGTTAGTGCTATTGTTTGGTTATTTTGAATTGTGTTTTGATGATGGGTATTATGGGAGGTTTTTTATTGATAAATGTAAACTCCCACATATTTGGCTTGTAACCACGGTATTCCTCTGCCATAAGTGAGAGCTAATTAATAAACTTGGGACGAGGCCACTACCATATGGCTACCGGCTCTTTGGTAAAAAAAAAAAAAAGTTTTAATGGCTGACATGTCGTTCTTTCCACACAATTCAGCTTAAGTGTGTCAAGTTGCAATCGGTATGAATAGTTTCTGCAATATTCGGCTTAAGTGTGTAAATTTGCAGTCGGTTTGCTAAGTTTCAAACCGTGCAATGATTTAAGCCTTCCAAATCTCATTGGTTGGCTTCCAATATTATTTTACATATTATTTTTTATCTTAACGTCAATCTGTGATGAATAATAACTTAAATCTCATACATGTAATGGTGTTGACAATATTAAAAATGCCAATATTATTTTACATTTGGACATACTCTCTTTACAAACTATCAAGCGGTGCATGCAATCCTCAAATGGCAAGCACCAACCGCCAACTCAAAAAGAAACCGAATAAAACTCTTCACAATTACAAGCAGTTCTCAAAAAGTCTTCAGGAAGTTGTCTGTGCATTCAAAAACAAACCGAAGAGAACTCTTCACAATTAAAAGCAGTTTGCTCTGGTGATTCTTCACCAACAAAGAAAGTTCTTTCTCTCACTTTCTTCTTCGCTCTCTCTATATCTCAAATAAAGTGAGGCCAAGCCACTGTTGTTTCTACATTCAACTGTTTCCTCAGTTGTGGATATGTTGAAGTTCAAAGTAAAATTTAACAGGTGAGTCCAAACTACCTTCGTGTGTTTATGATATATATTCTATCTATGCATTACACATGTTTGTTCATAGTCTTAAGAAATGAATTCAAATATGTGTCTGTGTGCAAACATATTATATGCAATATGTTATGTTTGTTCATAGTCTTAAGAAATGAATTAAAAAATGTGTCTGTGTGCAAACATATTCTATGAAATATGTTATGAATCTGTATAAACACAATTTAGTATTGGGAAACAAATTAAGGTCTCTAGCATCTAACAAAATACAAATCCCAAAAATAGATTGAAATCAAAATTTAAGAAAAACCCAACGAATCCAGCACTAATATCGCTCATCGAAGCATAGCTGCCATGGTTTTAGTGGAAATAGTTCAGAATTCAATCAAACCTAGATTCAAAACATACATGTGCACAAACATATAGACATACTTTATAGCAGTGTGAGAGAGAGGGAGAGAGAGAGTAAACCTGGAGGAAATAAATTACTAGAATCTACCAAAGGCTCTCTGCATTGGCTGTTGTGATTGCTTTAGACTGGTTCATTTCTTCTTCCTATAGATTGCTTTCTACATAGTCACAAGTCCCACACAATCATACTAGCCCAAAAATTCCAACATGCCATGCATAGTAGCCTCAAACGCATTACAAGTTTTATAGGGAAAAAAAAAAAGAGTTCTTAGACAGCACAAGCAGTATATACTTACATTACCTAAGTGAAGAAAGTTATTCGTCGCAAAACCCAATAATTGCCCAACCTAGCCCAAATGCATGACATGCCTCAACATAGAACATGCCAAGTCATAACTTGAGTTTTATCAAAGACTTGCAAAGTCTGTCCATGTAAGTGATTCAAATTTAATTAATGAAATTTTAAGCCTTCTAGCAAGCCAAATGATAAATGATAAATGATAAATGATAAATGATAAATGATAAATGATGTTAAACATAAGTCCACATCAATTCTACTATAAAACAAATTATATTATAAGTCATAGGGTAGAATACTCACCAGACTCTCAAACTCACATTTGCCTAACCAACAAAAGCCAATGTATATCAATAGCCAATAAGTAGTAAATATCAAAAGAGAAAAGATGGATTAAAACTAAAAGGTGCAGAATATGTTTAATCATGATCCAATTAAATATCCATATATTAAGGGTCATATCCAACTACAATGGTTATGGTTATCCTTCACAAACTGCATATAGGAAATAGAGCAAAAGCACCACTGTACCATTTCTGAAACAGTGGTAGTACAACCAACACTTGAGTAAACCTTAAATCAGATTTCCAAATCTGTAAACGACCCTAAATCCTAAATTTGATTTATTAAAATACAATAAAATTATAAACCCTAAAACAATAGTAGCCCAAAAAACACAATAAAACAGAGCAATAAAAACAATAAAATGCATGAGATGCCTCATAATCAACAGAACATATAACATGCTAAGTAATAATTCTAAATCAGATTTATTAAAACACAATAAAAAATAAAATAAAATGCAATCATATTTATCAAACACTCCAAAACTATAAAATATAAACCCTAAATCATATTTCCAACCCCAAGAAAGCTCACAAAACAAAAAGAAAGAAGCATGAAAGACCCTTCTTTCAAGAGGGGGTAGAAAAAAGAAAGAAAGCAGCCAAATAAATCAGTAATAATTAACTACTCTGGTAAAAACCCCAAAATATCACAACTTAGAGGTTAAAAATAGGCCTTAAGACAAATCAAGCTAATGCATCTCTCTTGGCTAAAAGCCCATGTCCAACTTTCCATACCTATTTACAAAAGAAAATTATACATCCAGTAAAGGAGCCTCATGCAATGAATTTTGAAACATCAAACCGTGATATACAACTCTTAAAGCTTTGCTAAAATCAATAAACAAATCCTTCGCCTCTTTCCAGTAACACAACTCTCATTTAATAGCATAAACTATGAAACCCAAAGTGGCATACGAAAAGGAATAATAAAGCAATAATGGGGGCAATTTTAATTCAAGTATCACGATCCTTTGGAATCCAACTAAAATTTCATCCTTTTTGAACAGTAAATGTTAATTTTATTGAAGGTATAAATTAAAATTTTATATTTATAATGTATTATAGATCTCAAAACCCTCACCAAGAATTGTTGTAAATGTGGTAGCTTGCAATGAAACAGAAAAAACCCAATGCAACCAAGCTAGGTCAACCATTAAAAAATGAAACACTTATGATACTTTTCTTAAACAACGTTTCTTGAGGAGTGAGCCAACTAATATAGTAATATACTTATTTCTCGAACACTATAATTAGTAGACGAAAATATAAGATCCATCCAAATAAAAGTTTGAGAGAAGCCAAACATACCAAAGCTACGACACTTTGGAATGAGAACGAAACCGAAGTAAAGCCAAACATACTAATTTTTTCCACCATAAGCTTGGAATATTTTTTGGATCTGTCGGTCAGAGTCCTAGCCACTAGGATCATGATGGGAACTGAGGTGGGCTTAGTCTTAAAGATCATTTGCATGTTTCAAATTGGTCAATTACAAGATCAAGAGCTAAGAAGATCAATGAAGCAATGTAAGGATTGGTGCAATCTACTTGGGATGAAGCTCGCAAGAGCCCAACACACAAGACGGACTTTAAAGAAGAAGAATTAGTTTTGATCCACTTGATACAAGTTATGGAAAAGTGCAACATAAATTAGGGTCTATTATTATGTTTATATGATTGAAGGCCTTGGACTTGTTTATTTTATTAAAGGGGCTTATTTTATTGGTTATAGGAATTAGTTTAAAATAATTGGGCTTGAGGATGCTTGGCCCACATATGTCTTATTTCTTATGAACTAGAGTTTTTAGAAAGGCCTTGTATTTTGGCCAATAGTTTATTTGAAAAGTTACATTTTTTGAAACTAGGCTTTAAAGAGAGGTACTGTAGCGCTCTACTGTAGCCATGGCACTGTTCATCCGAGGGTATTTTTGGAAGCAAGGGTTTATTTTGGATTAGGGTTTCAATTAGGTTTTGGTTTAAATACTCTTTGTAGCCTCATTTGAAAAGGTAGACAATATTGAATTTTCATTGTGAGTTGAGTTTACTCATATTGTTCTTGATTGAACTTTTGAACTTATCAAAGGTAAATCACAACTTTTGTGGCATTCCTCTTTGTAATCTGGGTTTTTGAGACGGGTTCTTCAATGGGTCTAGATTTTAATATAATCTAGATTCTTGAAACGGGTTCTAATCGGGTTTAGATTCTCCATCCATCGACTTGATTTTGGCTTTCTTGGGTGAGTTTTCAATTTAATTGTAGGTTCAAAGGATTCCATTCCTGCAAGTTCATATCATTTGGTATTCAGAGCTCGATTTCCAATCAGGTGTGATTCTATCTTTTAATTCTTGCATTTTTAAATTAAATTTTAGGGCTTCATTGTTCTAGGGTTACAAAAAAAAAGAAAAAGAAAAAAAAACAAAAAGTACGCTGCCGAAATTCTTAGGATTTTGGGTTTGGCTGAAATTTGCATCTCCTAGGGTTTCAAAATTCTAGGGTTTCTTCCATCTCTAAGTTTGTCAATTGCTTGGAGTGTCGTTCCATTGATTCTCTTCTATTTCATGGTCAATTCTTGTGTGTTTAAATTCAATTGCTTGATTTTTAATTGAATATTGCTGTTTGTGAATTGAATTAGAGAAAATAAAAGAAAGGAAAGGAAAGGAAAAGAAAAGAAAAGAAAAGAAAAGAAATTCAAAAAAACAAAAAAGAAAAATTGAAAAAAAAATCGAAAAGAAAGAAAGAAAGTGAGTAGCTCAAAGGTTGCTACATAGTTACAACAAAGAGAAAGAAAGATATTTATTGATTGAGCTTTATCATCAAATGGGTTAAAAACATCTGTATAGTGGATATCTTGTTTTATCATTACTCTTTCCCTCGTATAAATTCCTTGAGTCTCGTATCATTTTATTCCTTCCTTATTTTTTGTTCTTATTTATTGGATCTATATTACTGGTTGGAATAAAACAAGATTGTATTGTCTTGATTGAGTTCAATTAGTTTTTAAAGAACTTGAGTGGGGAGACTCTTGAGGTAAAAGGCAAGAGTGTGTTAGACTATTATCAGGAAAAAAATCAATTAAGAGTGAAACACGAGTTGAGTGCTATTATTCGAGTGTAAACACATAAGGGAGTGTGTGAGATTTTTCACTAACATTCTTTTTGTACAACATATTACGATGTCTCATAGGAGTGACTCATCACCAAAGGGGATGATATATAACTCATCATTTGTGTTGCAAGCCATGCAACAACAGTTTGAGCGGTTGAACTTGGTGTTGGGTGAAGTGAGGGATAGGATGGATCATCAAGAATGGGTAATTAGAAATCTACAGGATAGGAGAAATAACAGGAGGCATGAGCCTAGTATTGAACATGAGTATAAGAATGAAGAGTATAGTGAGTCTCTTGTTGCCAGGCATGCTCTCAATATACAAATTACAATGGATGATACAGAGCAACGGAGAGAGAAGAATTTTCATACGAGATGCCAAATAAAAAACAAGGTATGCAGTATGATCATTAATGGGAGGAG
Source organism: Pterocarya stenoptera (assembly GCA_003123785.1). Classification (NCBI taxonomy): domain Eukaryota; kingdom Viridiplantae; phylum Streptophyta; class Magnoliopsida; order Fagales; family Juglandaceae; genus Pterocarya; species Pterocarya stenoptera. The sequence continues at coordinate 68,219 of QEOT01001949.1, forward strand.
TGATATTAATTTGGCTAGCACTACTTTAGTTGAGAAATTGAGTTTGCCTACCTTGAAACACCCTAGACCATACAAGTTACAGTGGTTGAGTGATTGTGGGGAGGTTAGGATTAAGCACGTGTTAGTATATTTTTCAATTGGAAAATATCAGGATATGGTACTTTGTGATGTAGTGCCTATGCATGCTAGCCATATTTTGTTGGGGAGGCCGTGGCAATATAATAGGAAGGTGATCCATGATGAGTTAAGGAACATGTACAGTTTTGAAAATAATGAAAAAAAATCAAACTTGCTCATTTAACTCCAACACAGGTCCATGGGGACCAACTGAAACTGAAAAGTGAGGTTGCTCAAAAAAGAAAGAGTGAAAGTGAGAGTGATCTAAAAAGCAAGAGTGAAAATGATTCTGAGTTGAATAGCAAAAGTGAAGGTGAGATTGAGAAAAAAAAGAAATAGTGAAACTTTAAGAAAAAGAGAGAATGAGTTGAAAAACAATTGTGAGGCTGAGAGTTCAAAAAAAAAGAAAAAAAGAAAAGAAAAAAGGAGAGTGAAAGAAAAAAAGAAAGTGAAAAGGAAAAAGAGAGTGAGAGGAAAAAAGAGAATGAGATCGAAACATCAAAAGAAAGACAGAGTGAAAAAGAAATAGAGAGGTGCCTGAGAGACATGAAAAAAGAGTTGAGCCATGGGAGGAAAAAGAAAGAGAGATTGTAGAGAGAAGGAAAATTAAAAGTGAGTTTTTCTGCTAAGGCAAGCTTTTATACTAACGAATTTAACGACTTTTTACCTAGTGTTGTTGTTTCTTTATTGCAGGGATATGAGGTCATGATTCCTAGCGATGTGTTTAGTGGATTGCCACCTATTAGAGAGATAGAGCATTACATTGATTTTATGCCAGGTGCGACAATCCCTACTCGACGTTTCTTTGAAGAATATGAGTCCTTGACACACTTGAGGGGACAAAGTAAGTATTTGACTAGAATGCATGCTAAGTGTAAGGACTGTATTGAGACTTTTCCTCATATAATCCAATACACACATGATGAGGAAACTTTTGTGGTTAATGCTTTAGCAAGAAGGTATGTCCTTGTCTTCATCTTAAATGCAAAGTTATTGTGATTTGAATATGATAAGGTTGCATGATAATGATGATGACTTTGCTAGTACGTATGAAGCATGTGAGAAGGCATCGTTTAGTAAGTATTATAGACTAGATTAGTATTTGTTTAGAGAGAATAAATTTTGTGAGCCTACTAGTCTTATGTGTGAGATGCTAGTGCATGGATGTGGTTTGTTGGGTCATTTTGGTATGAAAAGGATTTTAAACGTGTGGCGTGACCATGAGTGGAAGTATTACTTGCCATTCATTGAGTTTGCATATCATTGGAGTGGTCATTTTGGTACAAAAAAGACTTTAGACATGTTGCCTGAATGTTTGTGGAAGTATCATTTGCCATTCATTGATATGTTGCATGAATATTTGTGAGAGTATCACTTGCCATTAATTAATATGTTGCATAAACGTTCATGGAAGTATTGCTTGACATTTATTGAGTTCACATATGATTGGGGTAATCATTTTGAAGTAAGGAAGACTTTAGATGTGTTTTATGAACATTTGAGGGAGTTTTGTTTGCCATTTACTGAGTTTACATATAATTGGAGTGTTGATGCTACTACTAAAGTTTCATATTTTGAAATTGTTTATAGACTTAATCAATTTACTCTTTTAGATTTAATGCATCTACCTGTTGATGACAGGAGTAGCTTGGATAAACTTTTCCAAATTCTTGAACAAATTAAAGATAATGCATATGAAGTGGACCTTCCAAGTAAGTATATTGTTTCTGCTATTTTCAATGTTACTAACCTTTTCCCTTTGATACAGGTGCAGATTTGAGGTTGAATCCTTTTGAGGAGAGGGGGAATGATGGGAACCAAGTGCAACGCCTATTCTTGTAGTGGGTGTTTTTGTAGAATATTTTAGAAAATACGACGGGAATTACCATTTGATTTAAAACATTTTACTGTCCTTCTCAGGGTGCAAGACTCTAAGTTATAAAATAAAGTATGCCTTTGAGTTAAAAGAGTGGAAAATATAAATCTTAAAATAAAAAAGGCCTTTCATACATCTTTGGCAATTAAAATCCTCATGCCTAAACTTCCGTGTTCTTCCCCTTTGGCCGTGTCCATCCTGAGTGTACTGCTCATTCAGTTCCTGTGGGGGGGGCACACATAAAAACTAAAATGAGTCGAATACTCAGTAAGCATTACTTCATACATTTGAAATATAGCAACATAGGTTTTCAGTCATGCATTCATCACTCCATATATACTATACATACATGCATACATTCTTTCATTCGCAAACATCAGTGGACGGGAGTTTTCTTTTTTAAACATGCTTTTCTTTTCGTAAAACATTTCCCCCGTCACTGCCTTCATTTCTTGAAGAATGCCATGCATTCATACATTACTTTTCTTTTCACTTTCATAGGTCAGTGCACGTCGTTACGTCCCACATGCTGGGGTTAGTGGTCTTTTGGACCAATGGATTCGCCTGTGGCCACGGGTTGGAATCCCATTCCGTTAGGGTATAGCACTGGATGCACTACTAGAAACTACTGCCTGTCATTGCAATCTGCTCATTCGTTCATTGGGTACCCATTTCCATTCATACATGTGGCCGTTACGTATTTTCATACGTCGAGACTTTCGTCTCCTTTCAACCCTTTCATGCTTTTATTCATTTTCAGTCATTTTCAGTGTCATGAAGAAACATCATTTAAAAGCATGGATTTGAACATCATCTTTCGTGGCGTCTGTAAAACATCAGTTCATAGGGGCATTTTAACATCAGTTCTTAGAGACTGTTTTAAAACATTTTCTTCGCGTCAATCAAAGCATCGGTTTAAAGCTCGGGGCACAGGCCTCGACGTCTTTTCTTTTCTTTAAAAAATACGTACAATAGATACATCATATAGTTATTCATTCACATCCATACAATTAATACTTTTGGGTGCGTAAAAAGGGGCTGCCAATGAGGGGCTGTACATACGTATACCTTTGAACACTTAGCATACTTTCGTTAAAAACATCTTTCATGTCTTTTCGTAAAGTATCTTTTAGAGGAAAATCGTTTCTTCTTCTTTTTCTTATACTTTAGAAAACTCTAGAAGAGCATGAACGCAACACTTATCTGGACTCCATGCTACTTTCATACCATGCAGTCCATTCATGCGCGTGTCAGATGGTAACCTACATGCATACATAACCTTAATGTTATTCTCTATCGAGTATATGAGCAACTGAACTAGAAATAGAGCTATGTTTTATTTAGAGCACTCTTATTCTATCCCGTGCTCTTACGTGTCCCGTACTATGATAAAACCTTTGAGGACCCATTTATGGTCACTACTTTTTCAACTTCACGTTCTACTTCGAGTGTTTACTCGCTAGGGTGAATCCATGATTCACCTTAGGATTAGGACACTAAAACCTCTATCTTATTCTTCTCATTATCCACGGTCCGACGCATGACTTAGACTGACTAAGTCACGCATCCCATTCTTAGAGAGTACACTCGTCATTACCCTCATGTATCTTAGCTTAATTCTCATGATCATCCATACACATCACACGGCTTCAAGCCACTTTGAGGCTTAAGCACTGTGTAACCATGCTTAGGACAGATTACCCATTACATATGGTGAATCCGTCTGTCACATGTGTCTAACCAGATGATACACGTACCTTACTCCTTTATCACCTAAGACTAACATATCTTACATTGGTCATCGGGTTGTATGGACAAGCGCCATACTGCGATACCAACCTTCTTTTACCCGGCTAGCACAACTCTTAATGTAGTCGTACCTCATGACAGTTCATCCCAACACTTGACACGACAGGACCCTATTCATAATTACACCTTACGTCATGCCATATAGCTCGAGACTATTCCCAAGCTACACTGTGACCTTGTCATGTCACCCGGCATACATCCTAACTCATTTTAGCATGACTTCTAGATGGACCATGTCACTACGTGATGTTGCCCAGTCATGCTTCTGCTGCACTACTTTGATACTTTCTAGCTACTTCGCACTTACTCCAGGCCATAGGTCGACTACGCGGCGACACCCATCGCCTTGGACTACAGCCATACTTCACAGCATAGCCTAAAACACTACACAACACACTTCCCAACTAAGCCCAACACTCCACATCACAGCACGTCACATCACCATACTACACAGCGAACCCCACAATACTAACAGCACAGTCCACAACCTAGTCAACTAGCTAGCATCTAACATAAATAGCGAGGGATAGAGAGATACCGTCGACGGGATAACCAATGTGTCGCTCGCTAGCCGTCACAGTCGATGACACCAGAAGGGTCGTACGGGGTGGCTACACCGCGTACGGTGGCTGTTTAGGCATTTGGATAGCTATGTGTGGTCTTGGAAGGGCCTAAGGTGGCCTTAAGGTGGAGGCAAGGGGGCGTAGCACGATGGACCTAGCCTTGTGCAGCGGCGGTTAGTCACGCGCAATGAATATCCATCACGTGGGTAGAGGCTGCCCACCACATAAAGTAGTGGAGGCTGCTGATGGAGCCGTGGAGGCTCGGTGGTGGTGGCAGGGTGGTCCACGATGGTGGAAGGAGGACTGGCCTTGTGTGAGAAGGAAAGGGAGGTCGTGCGAGAGGGAGAGAGAGTGTGCATGCATGGGTTGTGGATCTGAGCTAGGGGCAGCTGGGATGGGTCGGTGGTGGCCTGAGGGTGGTGACTCGCTTTGGGTGGCGATGTACGGCGGTGGAGGTGGCTTAACCCATGCGTGAGAGAGGGAGACACCGGGAGGTGGAGGAGGGGGCATCTGGCCGTGGGTTCAAGGGAGGAGGAAGAGGGAGACTCAGGGATGCTCGTGGTGGTGTTTAGTGGCCAAGGTGGCTGAGTATGGTGGCACTAGGGATGTGCACAGTAAACCCGTGCATCGGTGAGCTACATGCTTGCATGGGGAGGAGGTGGCTGCACGGAGGAGGCCGAGCATGCTGGAGGAGGACGGCTGGTGGAAGTGGAGGCTACAGGGGGAGTGGTGGCGCAGGAGGACGGCCCACGACAGCGTAGTAGCCACTAAGCCCATTCTAGCTGTTCATTACTGAGGGAGAGGAGGAGCCAGCATGGGCGAGGGAGACTAGTATGGGAGGACTCGCCGGCATGAGAGGAGGCCGGTGGGAGGGGCGGTGAGGCTCGCTGATGCACGACGGTGCTGTGCTGGGAGGTGGAGCAGTTCGGGCATGGGGACACGTACTAGGCAAGCCGAGAGGGAGAGGGAGGAGAGAGAGAGGGCTAGAGAAAAGTAAGGGAGAAGAGAGAGGGCTGGGGGTTTTATCCTAAAACCCATCACCTTGGGATCTTCAAAACGATCTAACGGTGACCGTTAAATACTGATTTGAAATGCGTAAATGCTAATTTAATTAAAAGTACTGAGAGAAATTAAAATAGAATATTATTTAAAATAATATTCCTTCATCATTTATAAAATGATGAAGTCTTAGTTAATATATTTAAGAGAATAAAACCATTAAATTAATTTAAGGATTCCATCATTATTTAAATAACGTAATATTTTAAATAACTGGAATCATTTATATAAAATGATTCCCACAATTATAATATTTTTGGAGCTCTTCAAAGATATTATAATTGAGTTATTTAAAATATTACTTAGTTAAATAACGATGGGAATAACCCATTTAAAATACAAATAACTTTAAAACACAAAACTAGCTTTGGAAATCACGTAGTATCTTTTAAAACACGCCACCGGGATCAGGCACGCATAATGAGGCTCCTAGACACTAGAGAGAAGAGGACGGTTACGTCCTCTCCTCATCGTAATAAATTCCATCTTTGAAATTTGTTTATGTTAGAAGGAAGAAAGGAGTAGGGTGTTACACCAAGGTGGGCCTAGTCTTAAAGATCCTTTGCATGTTTCAGATGGGTCAATTACAAGAAGAGCTAAGAAGATCAATGAAGCAATGCAAGGATTGGTGCAATCCATTTGGGATGAAGCTAGCAAGAGCCCCACACAAGATGGGTTTTAAAGAAGAAGAACTCGTTTTGATCCATTTGATACAAGCTATGGAAAAGTACAACATAAATTAGGGCCTATTATTATGTTTATGTGATTGAAGGCCTTGGACTTATTTATTTCATTAAAGGGGCTTATTTTATTAGTTATATGAATTAGTCTAGAGTAATTGGGCTTGAGAATGCTTGGCCCACATAAGTCTTATTTCTTATGAACTAGTGTTTTTGGGAAGGCCTTGTATTTTGGCTAAGGGTTTATTTGGAAAGTTACATTTTTTGGAACTAGGGTTTAAAGAGAGGTACTTTAGCGCCGTACTGTAGCCCTGGCACTGTTCATCTGAGGGTATTTTTGGAAGCAAGGGTTTATTTTGGGTTAGGGTTTCAATTATGTTTTGATTTAAATACTCTTTGTAGCCTCATTTGAAAAGGTAGATAATATTGAATTTTCATTGTGAGTTCAGTTTACTCCTCTTGTTCTTGATTGAACTTTTGAACTTATCAAAGGTAAATCACAACTTTTGTGGCATTCCTCCTTGTAATCTGGGTTCTTGAGACTGGTTCTTCAACAGGTCTAGATTTTAATATAATCTAGGTTGTTGAAACAGATTCTCATCGGGTCTAGATTCTCCATCCATTAACTTGATTTTGGCTTTTTTGGATGAGTTTTCAATTTGATTATGGGTTCAAGGGATTCCATTCCTGCGGGTTCATATCAGATAGTCTTCCTGAGGAGCTTCATATGTGGTGGCTGTGAGGTTTTCTGCTACACGACCTAGAGAAGGGAGGGGTGAGAAGAGAGAGCGGGGTTGTGAGATGGTGTCGGTGCGAGGAAGAGCAGGAAGGGTCGTGAGGGAGAGAAGGGAGTGAAGAAAAGGGAGAAGGGGTCTGAGACTATGAAGTGTGCGGAGAGAGAGAGAGAGAGAGAGAGAGAGAGAGAGAGAGAGAGGGGAAATGGATGAAGTGATTCGGGGAAGTTGGAGATTGAACAGAACCCTAGGCAACGAAGGTATGGGCTTAAGTGGGCCGGAAGGGAATAAAGAAGAAGTGGACTGCTACAAGTGGACATGGCTAATGAAGTAAAATATTAAATGATAATAAAATAATTATGTAATAAACCCAAAAAATAATTATTAAAACACAATAAACCCAAATCAGAAATATTACATATTAATTATATCTATTTTACATTACTTTAAATTGAACAGCCATATATATAAATTCAATTTTTAATATTATAAATTGACCATGAAATATTTATTAGTAAAGTGAATTTTTTTATATATGCATACTCCATTTTATATATATTTGATATACATTTATCAGTTTATAGTAACTATTTAGAGTTATAAAATTCAGTATAAATAGTTGTCCGCTAATTGCATGGATTATAGGCTCGCATATGTAATGCATGTAGCTGGCCTGAAGGTAATCCTTATATAGAAAATGCACGTGCCCACACACACACACACATTATTTACACATATGATACTCTCTAAATGATTGCATATCAGCAATTCGTTGGTGTGACAATAGAAAGACTTAAAAATAATTTTTTCATTAACTAATTAAATCCCATATATATGTACAAGCTTGGCGGGAAATTAGCTTGAACTGTTGACCTCTATAGCAGAGTACAACACAAGGATCGTTAAGGTTACAAAAAGTGTTTCATCTCATCTTATTTCATTATTACAACTTTTTTAAATTTTCACACAAAATATAATAAACAATTTAATTTTTTCAAATCTTAAAACAATAATAATATTAAAAAATAATATTTTAACAATATTTTATTCAACTTTCATCTCAACTCATCTCATCTCAACTCATTATCCAACCGACACCTAATAGGGTAGTCCTGTTAATTATAGTATCATTAATAGGCTCACTTTGCTAATAATGTTGGGGTAATCGGGCATCATTCACTGCTTAATTCAAAAATCTAAATCCCTAACGCTTCTCTTTCTCTTCATTATTGCTTCCTAGTAACATCTACCATTGATAAAGTTAATTCACGAGTGTTGTAGCGCCGGGCATGGAAATTACAATTGGGCATTATTGCAAATTTTCAACCTACCTTTAATATAAATTCTTGAACTTATCATTTAGCTTCAATGTTTTGGAAGTCCATCTAAAAGCTTCTTTGCAAAAACTTGTACGTATTCTAGAACTATTTATCAATGTTTTGTAGGAGTTTTAAAATCTATTTCAAGACCAATCTCATTTACTGGATTAATTCACATCAATTCCCATTAGGGCTGTCAATGAACTAGTTTGTTTGATAGCCCGCTCGATACTCATTCAGTTAAACTTGAATCGAACTCGACTAGTAAGAAAAAAAACTCGCCTATGAAAGCAAATATCCACTCCGTTAGTAAATAATACTCGATTAAACTTAACTCGACTAGGCTAAAACTCGTTAAGGCACATTTGTTTATGCTCGACTCTATTCGATTAAAGCTCGTTTATGCATCGATAAATGTGTATATATATACATGCACCTCTCTCTCTATATATTTGTTAATAATAGAAGTATAGCACCTTTATAAAAAAATATATAGTATGCAATCTAATTACTTATGCCTATATATTGAATATACTTCTTAGCAATATGCTATTTACATAAGTACTTGAGGCATTAAATTGTAGCGTCTACTTTATAATTTGAACAATAGTTAGTCAGTAGGATTTAATAAATTCATATTCTAGCATGTAGGAACTTGCATATGTGAAATGTTGATATATACTATATTATTATATGTATCATTGTAAGGGGATTATCCCCCCCCCCTCTCTTTCTATTGGCCCAAATAACAAGCCCATGAGGGACCTCGGGACAAAGGGGAGGTTCGTGAAAGCCTAATCCGGCCCAACGATCCTCCTCTAAGAAAAGTCATTGGGCCTCTACGGGACACCCGCCCATAGGCCGAACCAACCCGAGAAGCAACCCTCACGTGGGAAAGACGAACGATGGTGACAGATGGGACTCACTGCCATGACACTCCCCTGTAACGCATGACCCTCGAAAACCTGTATAGGCAAGTGGACGAGACATGCGAATGAACCTCAATCTCTTGATAGTAGGTATGGAGAGACTTGACAATGACAACTCGCAGGCAGAAGTTTAGTTAGGAAGCCACGCCGCATGAATGTGGCCGTTTTCTGGACTTTACGCCGCATTAATGGCGCCACCCCAGGAGCCACACTGCATTAAAGCATTCTGACTAAACAATAGTTGAAGTTATGTGAGCCCTATAAGGTTAGGTACGGGGTGTCCCCACCCAAAACTCTCATATAAAAGCAGACCCCCAGGTACGAAGAACTCTCTCTGATCTCTTTAAGGTTTTGTACAAACTACGAATGAGATATACTGACCTATGCAACGGAAACTCCCCGGCCTCCACCAAGGCCCCCTCTCTTTGTTTTCTTGAGTGTGCAGGTGTGAGGACCTTATACCCGAGTTGTTGGAATCCAACCCAAAGGCATACGAAACATGACATTAGCAGTGACCTTGTCTGTGGAATTTCTATAGACTTCACGTATCCTTCATATGCCGGCGACAACCCATTCTTAAACAACTAGGGGATACGAAAAAGAAACGTCAACAAACATGGAAGCAAGGCTCACAGTGATGGAGCAAATGGTAGGAAAACTAACTACCGAAGTAGAGACCCTTTTAAAAGAGAATGAGACACTCAGAGTAGCACCAATGTATTGGAAAATGATGTAGGGCCAAGCAACATAGAGCATGTAGAATCTAGAAACGCATGAGGGGGAGGTGATGTGGAGCAAGAAAGCAGAAAAGATGGCAGAAAAGATAGGCACGTCGTCATCAACAGACCAACTGCTCACTAGCATGAGCCTACCCTACAGTGTAGAGGTGATGGTCATGTCCCTGCCACCAAAGTTTCTAGCTCCCCTCATGGACATGTACGATGGAACCAGGAACCCCTTGAGCCTGGAAACCTTCAGAGCCCACATGACCCTGCATGGTTTCCCAGGAGAAGTAGCTTGAAGGAATCGACAAGAGTATGGTTCGGGTCCTTGGCGCCCCGATCCATAGATAGTTTCGGGAAGTTGGACCATCAGTTTCTCACACAGTTTATGGCAAGCAGAAGAAGGAGACGCCCCACGACGTATCTCCTTACCATCAAGCAGGTGGAAGACGAAGGTTAGAAAGCATACATATCTAGGTCAACAAAGGGTGCATGACTATGGATGACCAAAATGAGAAGATAACTTTGGCAGCGCTTTTAGGAAAGGTATGGCTCTGATCCCAGTTCATGCCAAACTTGGCAAGGAGGACTCCCGCCATGCTGAGAGAGTTAATGGTTCAAGCTGACAACTTTATGAATGCTAAAGACACACTCCGGGCCTTGACCAAACAAAAGAAGAAAGAGATGGAGCAGGTAGACATGAAAGAGAAGGCAGCAACCAAGAACAAGGCTCGCGAGAAGCTGAAAAAAGGACCACATGACAATAGGAGGAGGAAGCCTGCACAAGAGGCCTGGGGTTTCGATTTGACTGGACAACATTCACCATTCAAAAAGAAGATCATCCAGCCATCTAAAAAGATGGTTATAAGAGCAATAGTCGCAGCGATTGCGCTTACCATTAGTCCAACACTCAAAACATAGAAGATTGCATTTCCTTGAAAGAAGAAAGAGAACAAGCTGAAAGACCAAGGCCATAGTATCCTCTCGCCCAAAGACTAGAGCGGGAGTGGAGAAGGAGATCATGAGAAAGAAGTGCAGAAAGGGCCAACAGGCCAATGAGGGAAGAAAGTCTGAGACAAAGGGTAGCCAAGCGGGGACCACTGCACTATCACCCCCACACGCCACATCAAGAAGGACCCCTACTGGGAGAAAACAGAACCATCGCGGGAGGGTTCGTCAGCGGGGGCGCAACCTCATCCAATCGAAAGGCGCACGCCAGGTAAGAACGATACCGGGAAGTGTGCTCACCCGAGTACAATCTCACCAAATATAGGAAAACTGAGTTGGCCCCATCATCTCTTTCAGAGAAGACGAGGAGGAGGGGGTCCTCTAGCCACATGATGATGCCTAGGCTTTACCGACGCAAAGGCCGGGATGGTGCAAGTGAAGGGCAATGGAGCCCTAGTGTAGGAAACAACAGTCAAAGCTTTGTTGACCTCCATTGACAATCCCACGACCTCAACTTTGGATACATCAAACAAAACCCCCGTAGCCCATGACACTACCCTTGCTATTTCCTTCCCGAATACGACGTCGTCGTCTCCACTACCCTCGGTAATGGCCTCGGTCGAGACAACCTTGACTTCGAGGGAATAAGCAATGGGAGACTCCAAGATAGAAACCCAGTCAAGAAAGTCCTTGCCCCTAGACAAGACTAAGATTATGCTTGGGTGTTTTATCTTACTCAAAATTTTCATCTCATCTCATCTCATCATTACAATTTTTTTAAATTCCTATATAAAATATAATAAACAATTCAACTTTTTCAAATCCCAATACAACTTTTTCAAATTTCAATTTAACTTTTTCAAATCTTCAAGCTAAAAAATAATATTTTAAACTTTAAAACAAAACACAAAATTCTCATCTCACCTCCCAAACATAATCTAAGGGAACAATCTCGTTATCAATCTCGGGAGATGGAGCCACTACCTAGAACATTCGAGTAGGATGGTCCAAAAAGACCCTGTAAAATCTTAAGGAGAGCAACTCCTCCCTCAATGAAAGTTTCACAATTCCCATATTGCCGGGTGGGGTCAGAGAACGTATCTCTGAATGAATTGGGAGGGGCCTCTTACTGAGTAATGCCAGCTATTGGGGGTCGGCTAGAACCTGCTGAAAGGCCTCAGCGCCACCCTCCTTACGTGGAGAATAAGAAGAAGACGCAGCTTTAAGAGATGGGGCAGGCTTCCCTCCCCTCTCGGAGGATGAATTTGGCCACTGAACAAGCATGGGAACAGAGGGCTACCCTGGAGGGGGCAAAGGGACAGAATTAGAATCAGAGCTGCTTTGGGCAAGATTGTCCCTCTTGCACTTCTTCCTTTTCCCCTCCATTAGCGGACTAGGAGAATGCCTACGAACTTGGGGAACGGTCGGTTGCATCGGTATAGTCCGATCGGCAAAACGCATATTGGCTAGGGGAGCCAAGTATCGGTGAAGGCTATCCCCATCCAATAGAGCCTTGAAAAAAATTTCATTCGGGTGAGCTTTCACCCAGGGGCGGACGGTCTCAATTTGGCCCACTTTTGAGGGTTTGAAGATCTTGTCCTCACCAATGACTCCCCATATGGCACGAACGGGGTAGTCGCACCAGTTGACTTGGCCGACTGAAAACTCCCACCCTCTGCCGGATAGGAAAAGGAAGTGTTGATTTCACCCCTTCACCCTGTTGTACTACTACTCTAAATGAGCCAGCGCGTGGATAGACCAGAAGGTGCATGTGTTGCCATTTTGCTTCAAAAGATTGTGGGTAAGGAGGAACTCGTGAGCAGTGAGGTCAAGGCAATCAGAACTTGCCTCCTACAATGCCCATTGCCAGTTGATGCAACATGAGATCAAGATCCTCCCCACTTTTGAGTGGAGTTGAGCAAGTGCCCAATGAAGGTAGTCCAGCACATCGCAAACCAGACGGCAGAAAGGCAGCTTGAGGCCGCTGGAAAACATGCTAGGGTACAAAGCCACCTTTGAGGCGTACCCTTCAGAATCCACGGCACCTTCTTGGGGTCACAACACCTCAAACTCCACAATGCCAGGCACCTTGAAGTTTGACTTGAATGACTCCAATTTGCCAGGAGTCACAATTGACCGCCAAGATGAACCGTTGAACTGTTGGCACTTAGTATAGACCTCAAGAGAATCTAAACCCCTGGGAGTCCATGAGGAGTCAGAAGGTTTCACATGGTTGGAGCTTTTGGGAGTAGGGCGTGAAGAGTTCTTGGGAGCCATGAGAATGCCAAGATGAAGGAAGGGAAGGCAAAGTACACACAGAAGAAGGATTCAAAGAAAGGGAAGGAAGCATAGAGATTTTGAGAAAGAAGGTGAAAGCAAGGTAGGCTCCAAACGATGATGGGGTGGGGTTTAAATAGGCCCCAGTGGCGGTTAGCATCCTAGATTGTGGGAACATACATGTGCCCCACGAGGCCAGCAAGACGAGCATGAATCCCGCAACATGTATTGTATGATGCGACGTGGAGAGAAAGAGACACCTAACACCATCAATGCTAGGAGAACTGAATTGATGCAAACTAGTGCCAAAAACCACTGTCAGAGGAGAAAAACTACCGCCTGACACCATCATTGCTAGGAGAGTTGAATGGATGCAATCAAGTGCCAAATCCCACTGTCAGAGGACGTGCCACTAAATTCGGGAGAGAAACTGTCGCCCGACACCATTAATGACAAAAAAGCCATACGAGTATAATCAAGTGCCAACATTCTCACCTTTTGCCATAGAGTCGGGAAGAGTAGTGACCACCATCTTGGAAGTGGGAAAATACAACGGAAGCAACTATATAAAAATAGGAACAGGAACAGAAAGGCAACAATAAACTCCAACCGGAATAGTCCGATAGGAATTGATAGGATAATTGTAAGGGGATTATCTCTGCCACCCCCCCCCCCCCCCCCCCCCCCCCCCCCCCCCCCCCCCCCCCCCCCCCCCCCCCCCCCCCCCCCCCCCCCCCCCCCCCCCCCCCCCCCCCCGGGGCCGGGGGCCCCTTTTTCTATAGGCCCAAAGAACAAGCCAATGAGGGACCTCAGGAAAAAGGGGAGGTTGAGGAAAGCCCTCCCAACGATCCACCTCTAAGAGAAGTCTCTACGGGGCACTCGACCCATAAGCAAAATCAACTTGAGAAGAAACCCTCACATGGAAAAGACGAATGATGGGGATAGATGGGCCTCACAGCTCTTACACGCCCTAGTAATGCCTGACCCTCGAGAACTTGTACATGTAGGTGGGTGAGAGATGCAGAGGACCTTAGATCTCCTGACAACATGTATGGAGAGACTTGGCAATGACCACTCACAGGCAGAAGTTTAGTTAGGAAGCCATGCCGCATTAATGGTGCCACTCCCTAGACTCTACACCGCATTAATGCTGCCACGTTAGGAGCCACACCGCATTAAAGGATTCGGACCAAACAGCAGTTAAAGCGACATGGGCCCCATAAGGTGAGGTACAGGGTGTCCCCACCATAAAATCTCGTATAAAAACCGACCCCAAGTACGAAGAACTCTCTATGATCTCTATAAGCTCTCGCATAAACTACTTAGGTGACATACTGATTTAAGCATCAAAGACTCCCTGGCCTCCACCAAGGCGCCCCTCTCTCTTTATTTTCTTGAGTGTGCAAGTGTGAGGATTTTAGACTCAAGTTGTTGGAACTCGTCCCAAAGGCGTATGAAACACGATGTTAACACTCATAATATATATGTAGATATATAATATATGACTATTGTGGATAAATATCAACTAGTTACATATTAATTATTTATTTATTTTTAAAATTTTTTGATTCAATAGAAGGTCTACTTGTACATTAGTTCTAAAATTCCATTAAATTTAGAAGAGTTTGCAATATCTATAACTTTTTAGTTATTGAAATTTATTCAAAAAATAAAAAATAAAAAACTCGAGCCGAGTTGGATAAAGTTCACTTGGTTTGAGCTGGTTTTCAGATCAAGCTGAAAGCTCTGCTCACTAAGCTGAACTCGATCAAAGGTTATATAAAAATCTCGAACTGAAATTTTATAAATTAGGTTGAGCTCGGCAATTCAAAAGCCTACTTTATCGACTCTATTAATTGCCACTTAATTTCTTCTTTATCCTATTTCCACGAGTGCTGAGTCGCTGAAGAAACAATATATACACTTGGCTTGTTGGTTTTTAAGATTAAAATTTAAAATTTTGAAAATTATAAAATTATTCATTCTATTATTATAATTTTTTTAAATTTACATATAAAATAAAATAAATAATTTAATTTTTTTAAATCTCAAAACAAATATAATTTTTAAAAATATAATTTAATAAAATTTTATTTAATTTTTTAATTTTAATTTCAATTCATCCCTAAAAATAAACTAGGCTTAAACCGAACATTAAGTTAGACATAATAATTGCCACAAACAGAATGGTCTGGAAAAGCTGACAGTCCATACACCGAAAGAAATATAGGTAGGATAAAGTCATTACATGCCGAGAACAGCGTAACGCCAAATCAAGGAGTGAAAACATGAATATTTTCTGAATACATGATAAGCTTAAAAGTAACCTGGAGAGAGAGAGAGCTGGAGGATACGTACACAAATGATTAAATGAAGTGAGAGTTCTTTTTTTTTTAGAAAAATAACAAATACCATTCTCATTCCACATAAGAAGAGATACAAACATTTTCCAGTTGAATATAAGGTTTAATCCAATCTGAACAGTCCTCTAACCATACCACCTCATCCTCACATTGCAGATCAAATTTTGCAAGTTTATGAACTACCACATTACTCTCTCTAGGGGAATATTGCAGTAACCATCTTTGTCCATACCGACACTTCATCTTGATGTCTTCAATTACTTGTCCATACCATGCACAATTATCTTCTCTGGCTTGCACTTCCTTGATTACTTTCATAGCATCCCCTTTCAAGATAGCTGCCTCAATGCCAATCTCCTCACAGAAAATAATAGCCCTCCAAAGTGCATTCACTTCAGCCACCACAGCATCCTTAACAGCTTTCCCAGGTATACACAAAGCTGCTATAACATCTCCAGCACCATTCTTGATTATAATACCAGGCCCCATTTTTTGAGTAGATTCCTCAAAACCAACTTCCCAATTCACCTTGTAAGGAAACTATGTTGGAGCTTGCCAAATAACATTTCGATTCACAGGGGTTGAACTAGAAAATACACATTTGTTTGCACCCTTAGCAATAATGAACTCCTCCCTATCTATCATAGCAGCAACAAGCACATTAGAGGGGCTCTGAAAAAAATTCTCAAAGATCCATTTACTCCTCTACCAAACCTTTCTGAAAATAAATGCCATGCCTTCTAATTCACTCTTATGCAACTTCTTAGTTAAATCACTCCATGTATCAAGAAAGTCTTCTTCTCTGCAGATCAGTTTCTGTGCTTTACTCAATTTTTCATACCATACATCTGAGGTGGCTACACAGCTCCATAACACATGCCCACTTGTTTCCTCTATCTGCTCACAAATTGGACACAAACCAGATTCTATAATCTTCCTTCTTGCCAGATTATCTTTAGTGGGTAGACAATTAGTTAGAGCTCTCCATAGAAACACCTTAATATAATTTGGTATATGAAGCTCCCACAGTTCTTCCAAACCTGATTTACCCCATTTCGAGCAGATTGTTCCCCTCTAGACTGTTTTTTAATCTCCATGACAATATAGTAAGCACTCTTAACAGAAAAGAGTCCATTCTTAGCAGGTCCCCAAAAAACTTTATCCTCCAAACTCATTCTACTCACAGGTATAGTAAACACAGTAGCAGCTTCTTCTCTATTAAAAGTCTCCCTAACCAAATCATACTTCCAACACCCAGTGTCCTCATCAATTAGCTCAGCCACAGTTGCTTCCCTACCCAAATTTGAAACAGGAGATTGAACCAGGTAAGAAGAAGGAGTTGGCATCCACTTATCAGCCCATATCTTTATTTTCTGTCCATTACCCACACGCCATCTCATTCCTTCTTTAACCACATCTCTAGCCTCCCACAAACTCCTCCATACAAATGAGAGCCCTCCATAAAGCTTTGCATCCATAACAGAACAATGTCTGTAATATTTATCTTTTATAACAGTGGCAGCTAAAGATTCAGGCTTAATAAGTAGTCTCTAAACCTGTTTTGCCAGCATTGCCTTATTAAAACAATCAATGTCCTGAAACCCCAGCCCCCCTTCATTTTTTGATCTGCTCATGCCACTCCACTTCCTCCAATGAATCTTGTTGTCATTCTTCAAATGTCCGCACTAGAACTTAGCAATCAAGGAGGAAATTTCTTTACATTACGGTTTAGGCAACTTAAAAACACCCATAGCATAAGTTGGAAGATCTTGTAAACTGCTTTTATTAGAACTTCTTTACCTGCTTGTGTTAAGTAACTATTCTTCCAGTTACTGATTCTGGCCCAAACTCTTTCTCTAATTTCCCGAAAAGACTTATACTTAGATCTACCCACAACACTAGGCAGACCCAAGTACTTGTCAAAATTGCCATAACTTCTTACACCTAGCACTTCAACTAAACTGTTTCTTGTAGGTTGAGAAGTATTAGAGCTGAAAAAGACTGAAGTTTTCTGCTTGTTCAATTTCTATCCAGAAGCAGCTTCATAAGAATCCAAAATTCTCTCTAACTGTCGCCACTCATCTATTTTGGATTTACAAAACAGAATGCAACCGTCAGCAAACATTAAATGACTAATAGCTGTGCCACACCTTGCTACTTTAAAACCCTTCACCAAACCAGTCATCTCTGCATGCTTAATTAAAGAACTCAGAATTGTTATATATGTCTGTAATCATGCGTTGGATTTTCCCCATTCCGGGAGATCATGGATAGCATGTGTGCGTGATAATTAATCATAACTGTTGCTTTTTTCTACAACCAAAAAATTTATTTGGTAGGTTTAGATGGCTCAAACGTATAAGGTAAATCAAATTATTAAACTTTTTTTATGTCCATGAGTTTAAACTTTTCGGAGAAACGATGGTCCAATATTTAATAAATAAAGTCTGAATACTAACATCAGTACTGCTCATTCTTAGTTTTGATTAAATATTCTGTGTTAGATATTATATATATTAGATCGAGTTTGACTATTAATTCCAATAGTACTCATTCTACATTTTAGCAAAGAATTTGATCCACATCATGTGCACGAGAGAATACAAACTATGAAATTAAAGGATAAAAAATTACTTCATTCCGTTCCACTAATTACGTACCAATTAGTTAATTTTCGTATGATCTGCATGCATGCAATACGTACTTTAATTCAGTACTCTTATGAACTATTGCCTTTTAAAGCTCATTTCAGTTATTGGGTTGGACGTGGCTTTAGATAGTGAGTTGAGATGAAAGTTGAAAGTTAAATCAAATATTGCTCGAATATTATTTTTATTTTGGGATTTGAAAATTTTAAATTGTTTATTGTACTTTGTTTAAAAATTTAAAAAAATTATAATTATGAGATAAGATAATTAAGATACTTTTTAAATCCAAACAAGGCCTAACACTATTTCGTTGGTCAAATTCTTGTTTGGGTAGCTAAGCTATATGACCAGTGGCAGAACCAGCAATTGTGTCTAAGGGGGACCAATTTTTCTGCTGCATGTGTGACACAATTATGTAAAAAGTAATGCTAAATAAATACAGTTTTAGGGTGTGCTGTGACACCCCCAGATTCTTCTTGGGATCGGATGGACATCCGAAGCATCAGGACATGCAACGCAAGGTTACCTACCCTCGTTCATGACATATATACAATGTTACTAACATGTATATATTATTTTGCAATATTTACAGCTAATATATTATTTTTCTTGAGCAATACTATGCACCAAACTTATAATATCTCAAATAGTTAAAACATAATCCTTGCATACTTAACACAATGAACATCCACAATTACAGCACGGATCTCAGAAGATTGTAATCTCAAAGCAACGGAGACCTGGCACCATAATTACATTGCCAAAAAACGCTATTGGCCTAGTTCGTTGAGTAACTTGCGTAACTCGACTAACCATGCCATAATACTATCCAAAGACCTAACTATGGAGGCTACAAGCTCCGCGTTGCGTTCACGACGTCTAGTCAACTTCTTCCAGTCTGCCAGTGTCTACTCCCTGCTCTGATCATGATAGAGTACTCTTATCTCAAGGGGTTACCATGATTGCGTAAGCTTATTTCATGTATCATGATAGTCTATTATTATCTTATGGGGTTATCATGATTGCGTATTCTTATTTTATAGGGTTACTATGATTGAGTATTCTTATCTCATGGGGTTACCATGATTGCGTATTCTTATTTCATGGGGTTACTATGATTTAACGTAGCTTGAACATGATATAAACTTGAAACTTGACATGAATGTAAACTGGAACATAATATAACGTGAAACATGACTTGAACGTGAAATACATGAATTTGAAATCTTATTCAATAGATTTAATTAATAAAGTGACCATACGGGTGGTACACGGGTCTCATTGAGCCGTGTGTCCCTGCCGATTATCACATCACAACACAGGTTTCTATATCAGTTGTGAGTGCGTTAATATGTACTCCACAGTTGTTGTGGCCCCACATATTCTACGTGTCACAATCGCTGTGTCTCACATAGTGTATGCTCCACATGTATTGTGGCCCCATGAATTGTTTGCACTATACTTGCTGTGGACACACGTAAAATAAAGTATAGCTCCATCGGTGTTAGTGCCTAGCGCGCTCCGGTGACCAGCTAGTTAGGCCCCATTCGCAATCTGTTGACTGTACTTCGTCAACTTAGGAAATTTCACACTTATTTAGACACTCCAGTGTGAACAAAGGAGTTCCATTAGGATATTACCCCATCCTAGCACTTAGGATCGTGATTAACATGAATAACTCAACGAAACTGTTCTCGAGATACACAAACTGTATTCGAGATGGGATGACATGCATATGAAATGACAGAAGTCCTGACGTAGCGTAACGTGACATGAACTTAAGATGACAGACATGACGTACTTGACAGAAAATATTTTGTAGCATGACATAACATGTAATAGACACAACATTTCATAACATGTCATAATATGTAATAGTGAATATTACGTGACATGGCATACATGTAACAATGAATATTATGTGACATGGCATACATGTAACAGATGACATAATGTAACATGACATACTTGCAACTTATAGCAATACGTGACAGAATAGATTGTGTAACAGATAAACATGTAATGACATGGCATGGTATGGCATATATAAGAACATACAAACATAAACTATAGTTTCCTTACCCATCACACATACATAGTAAACTGATAGTAAGCTAAGAGCTAACTTATCTCGATCGTCACGTTCTAAGTGAATAAAGCGCGAAACACAAGGAACTGAAAATAGTGATTCTAAAAAGTAGAAATTTAATCATTAGCAATTAGAAGCATGAAAACAAGCAAACTTAGAGTAAAATGACCATTTTACCATCTACATGTAGGAAAATGATCATTTTACTCATAATTTAAGGATTTCACATCCTAACTCCAAAAATTTATAAAATTTACATTTCTCATGTAAGTTTTGTCCTAAACTCAAATATCAACTCAGAAAAATTTAAAACAAATCACAACTATGAAAAACACACTATGACCGAAACCTCCATAGGATTTTTTCCTTGATTTTTGTCGCAGTTCTTCTAATTTCAAAACTCACGATCAAACTAAATTTTTGCAATAAAGATCTTCCTATCCTAAGTTTAAAAACATACTTAAAACATCCAACAAGAACTTACTAATCATCAACTCAAAAATTTTTAGTAAAAAGATCCAAACTTTTTAACTAAAAACAAACCCTGAAATCACAAGTTTTGATCTTATTCAAAACATCTCCAAGAATTCTAAAAAATCAAATCTTACTTCTAGCATATTCATAACATTATCCTAAAATCAAACATGCTTTAAATGTTTAAACAAAAGTCACCAAAAGTCACAAAATAACACTTGGAGCTTTTGGTTTTACACTTGATCCAAAAACATAAACTTTTCTCTCAACTAACTTTGATCAATCTCTTGATCCATGACTTAAAGACATGTGATCTTCAAACTAAAACATCACATGGTTTAAAAATGTGTCCCTAAGAATATCCAACCATAAAACTTAAAATCACATGGTTAAAACTCAATAACACATGGATCTAACCCAAAAAATCAAATCTTAGGCCTAACCAAAATCCTCTTGCCTAGAAAAATCATATCTTTGAAACTAATACTAAATATATCCATACTACCATCCTAACATGCAAATAAGAGACTTAGGATCATTATATAAAAATATCAAAGCCTTTGGAGTAAGATTAAACCACGAAATATTCAAACTTTTTGAAAACAAACTCTGTTTTTTCACTTCTAGTTTTCAAGTTTCTAGATCTAAGGAAATCTATCATCAAAAGTTTTATTCATGCAACAAAATCTCAATGAACATTCATAAACACATGCTAAGAACACTCAATAAAATTTTCTGACCAAGATATGCACTTTAGTTTGGTCAAAGATTCCAAAACATAACATACTCTCCAGTTTCATGCCCAAAATGACCTTTCCATGGTCGAAAATACTTTTGACTAACCAATGAGCATGGAATGAGACTAATAAGATATCCACATAAACTACATTCAAATACGAACAACTTTTATGAAGAAGTAGTTGTGCGAAAATACTTACAAAGGGTAAATCTCCACGCAAAAAGACCCTGACGAGGTGAAGAAGTGATGAAATGAAAGGAAAGGTGCCTATCACACCTCTAGACTTCTGTAGGGTGAGCTATGAGTTTGAATGACCCTTGAGGGATGGTGCTTAGATCACAAAAAGGCATGAATAATAGAGGGGGAATGGGCTGCTGCTGCTGCCTTCTAGAAGGGGTATGATGAGGTGGCTTTTTCCCTCACATCAAGGGACTATTTGGTGTTGTTGGGGGCAAAGGTTGATCTTCCATGGGTGGGTGAAAACTTCCTTTAGAAGTTTTGCCAAGGTGGCCAGAATTCGTGAGCGTTAAACAAATGGGCTACAATTTGGGATTTAGAGAGGGTTTGAGATGCTATCAAGCCTAAATCCAATTTTTCTTGACCCAATCAAAATTTGAAGATTTAAAGGGTTGGATAATGATGTCATAACATGAATTTAAGGAATTAATAGCATGTGGAAGTGATTTAATCAAGTGATTAAATACAATGCTAGAAATTGGATTAAAATGAGTTTGGAGGCCAACTTTAGGGTTGGGGAAATCGTTTAGGGTTTCGGTTTCAACCAAGTTTTTAGGGTTTCAATTAGATTCCAACCATTTAGGGTTTTACTAGGGTTGAAACCCTCTTTAGTCTGGCACAAAATTGGTTGATCAGATGAAAAAGAATAGGGTTTCGCTTAGGTGATATGATCTCACACTTTGATTCCTTCATAATCCAACTCATAGTTCATTTTTGTGCCAAGTGTCCAACACTATTCACCAAGTGTGGCTAAGATCCTACCAAGTGTCCAAATAAAACTTCTCTAATTTAATTTGGATATTCCGCACTGTAATTTTGAAAATACTGTGCTAGATACTACTATAGAGGTTACTATTCACTTAAGGAAAATGAAACATAAACTTTACACTATAAAATCTAAATATTCATATAAACCTAATTGTGCAATTCATTTATTGAAATTCAATCCCGAAGTGTCTAAAAATAAGCAAACCGTATTTTCGGACAAGCCTTCGTCCGAAAACTGAAAATAAGATTATTGCGCCATAAATCATAAATAATTAATTGCGTCTAATGGTGTAGACCATATCTGAATCTGACACTTCTAATTACATCAAATAAATAAAATCGCACTACTAGCACCATAATGAGTGATAACTCAAGCTACGCTGACAGACTAAAACCTACGTGATTGGTCAAATCGTAAAAATTTACGGTGTTTTTATGAGGTTCCTACAGGCTATAGAAATTCCACTAATGAATTTCTGGCGGACTGTTACATGTGCAACCTGATCTACGCACTCCCTTTGAAAAAAAAGTGGGGTCCATCATTAAAAAATAATTTTTTTCATATGGGTTCTAGATTTACCTATTTTTTTCAAAGGGAGTAGGCGGGACTTGCACATGATCCGAGAACTGCAAACATCATTTCTCTTATGTAAATTAAAAAGAAATTGAAAAATCATAAAAACAAAACTACAATTTGTTTTTCATGTAGATTATCGACCTTCAATAAGTTTTCTTATATTTTCACTTTAGATTCCATATTAAAAAATCAAATATTGTATATATAACAAAAAACTTTAGGATCCATATTAAAAAGTTTATTATTTCTCTAAATTTAATTTTAATTTTAATTTTAATTTTGGAGAAGCCACATTCTTGAAAATAGACAATATATAGAAGTTAAATATAATTTTGGGACTAAAAAAAAAAAAAACTTGGGGAGACATTTTATAATTCCTTTTTTTTTTTTTTTGAGTGGGCTCCCTTAGTAGGGTCCGCCACTGTCTATGACGACATGGTTTAGGATTTCTTTGTGAAAGGCCCGCCCATGCTTAATTATTTAGAGGCTAATATTATAATCTGGATCCTTTGTGATTTCTTGGGATGGATATGGCTGTATCAAGATCAAAGGGATGTATAATTTCTTGAGATTTGTAATTATTACTATTTAATCATGATTGGCTATGATATAAAGCATTAATTTAATGAACTATCATCATCATTGTCCGTCCATGCATTATCATCATACATATAATATTTCAATTTTTATGGATACTGATTTGATTTTTAATTCTTCTGTTTTTTTTGAACAAAAACTTGTTGGCAAACTTATTCAAGCTGTGATATTGATCAATAACGTGATGCTGAATGAATTCAGTGCCTCCCTCACTTTCATGTGCCGGCATCTTCTAATTATAATACTCCTAGTATCATTCACAGCTTTGTACGTACTCGATCGGATGCCAATTTGCCTTAATTATTATGATTCCAGTACTTATTCTCGAAATATAAATACTAATTTCTTAAAAAAAAAAAAAAAGGGACAAAAATTGACAAATGGAAGCCATGTTTTGGTCAGCACTACAAACGACCAGCTCATTTGTTTTCACAGATAAAATGAGATAAATTGAGATAAAAGTGAAACGTCGAATAAATTATATTGTTAGAATATATTTTTATAATATTATTTTTATTTTGGTCCATGAAAGGTTTGATATTTGTAATTAGGGTTATGAAAGATCAGATCAACCCAAATTAATCATGTAATATTAGTCATACCATGCAGTCATACAAAACACTCTAGATTTATCGGTTCTGTTTCTTTTTGTAAGTGAAACTTATTATTCCTTTAATACAAAAAAGAAAAAGAAAAAAAAGGCTACTGCATTGAATGTGTTTGAGAATCAATTTGATTATTGGTCTATTATCTTCCATTTCAAGCAATACCTGAAAAAATAAAAAATAAAAATCCGTACTCCGTACATGCATGATGACTACGTGCATTGTTCTTTCAATTACTTGTTAGGAACAAGGCTTGAAAGAGGAAGTACCATTCTAATTCAACTTGTTACTTGTTAACCTAATTCAACTTATCTGTTTTTGTTACGCCTTTAGTTGCTTCTATTTTAATTGTCACCTATACTCTTTGTTTTTTATTTTTCTTCTTAATCAGATCTCTTGCCAAATATTCTTCACACAACACCCATTTGTCAAGGACCATATGTAACAACCCGACCCTAAGATTAGACTATAAGATGAGTTTTATGTATTTTTCATATAACTATAAATATTCTATTATTATTATTATTATTATTATTATTATTATAATTTTATCAGATTTTACATGGTTAATTTTAATATAAGTCAAGAAATATGTTATGAGTTTTGAAGAATATTATTATGTATTAATCTTAGTGGAATTAAATTATATCTACATATGATTTTAAACATCTAGAAACACGTCTTTCTAGAAAAGTTAGTGACGATTAGTACTTCGTATAGGTCTCGAGCCACGACGTGAGATTGTGGAAGCAACGCTAAGAAGTAAATAATATGATCATATAAATGCATGCGTACTGTTAATATTATTGTTATGTATGAAAATATGATGTGTTTATGATAATTATCTACGCCACGTCAAGGTTATATTTCATTTCACGATCTTTAATGAAATATGAGATTTTGCTTGAATGAATGAATGTTACCAAAATCACATGGAAGCCATGATATGTTCATGTAGTAATTTGAGTCAAGTATGTCATGTAATAGAATAGCCAGATTATGTATGCCATGTTCATGTAGTACTTAGATCATGTATGCCACGGAATGTTATAAAATGTTCAGATCATGTTATGTCATGTCATGTTATGCTATGCCATGTACAAGAGAATGCCATGTTATGCCATGCCATGTACAAGAATATGTCATGTTATGTTATGTCAAGAACAAGGATATGCCATGTTAAGAAAGTTAATGAAGCCTAATGAATTCTCATGCATTAAGAAAGATAAAAAGTTTTAAAGACAGTGCCACGGACTCAAGCGTGGTTAACCATTTAGTTAAGTGAAACACGGACGCAAGCGTGT
Organism: Pterocarya stenoptera; assembly: GCA_003123785.1. NCBI lineage: Eukaryota > Viridiplantae > Streptophyta > Magnoliopsida > Fagales > Juglandaceae > Pterocarya > Pterocarya stenoptera. Next base: position 93,653 of record QEOT01001949.1, read on the forward strand.
TTCACTCCATGTTATTCAGTTAAGTGAAACACGGACTCAAGCGTGTTTCACTCCAGATTATGCAAGTTAAGTGAAACACGGACTCAAGCGTGTTTCACTTCATGTTAAGACAAGATAAATAAGTTATTATGCATTCATGTTACATGTTTGCCATGATTATGTATGCTTCCGCTCATGTTAATGATAAATACATATGCTATGTGGATCTGTGACGATATATGCATGTATGTAAAGTCGATTTTTAGAAAAGTTATGTTACGCGTGTGATTATGAATCTGTGCTGCTGAATGCATGTTGTTAAGAGTCTTCAGAAATCAAGTCTATGCTAGGCTAAGATGTATTTTTACGGTATGATGTGCTACTTACTGAGTATTTGACTCATTTTTGTTTGTCTTCCTATTTTCTTCTATGTCTAATTTTCACAGATGGTAATTATGATGACGCAGAGCTGGATGGCCAGGAGTAGATCTAGTGTAAAGACTTAGAAAAGAATAGGTGTTAATTTCACAAGAATTAGCTTAGTTTATGTTTTTCTTTTATGTTTCAGTTCCATGTTTCAAAAACAATTATGTTCAATTCAGTTTTTGATGCTTTTCAATAAAATGAGGTAATTTAGGACATGAATCTCTTTACCGGGCATTATGTTATGAATGTTAGTAACATCTCTATCCTATGGGAACGGGGTGTTACACCATATCTCTTTTAAAGCACAACCACTCGTTGATCTCCACATGGTTGTGTTGGACTAAAATGTTATAGATAAATTTTATCTATAACATTTTGAAGAATGAATGATGCGATACTTTTATATATCTTATCATAAACATTATGTAATTAAAATAATTTTTCTTAAGTATTTATTTTAATGGATATGTACTTTGAGAGAATTACGTGCCCATAGTCTGAGAATATCTTATAATTACTCTTGTTCGACACATTTAAAAAGAAAATAAAAATGTATTATATATATATCAAACATTTATTAATGCATCCGCTAACATTTACATATTTATTATTAGTAATTCTCAATTGCCCGCTACTCTGATCCCCCAAATCAAAAACCTTCGTGTTACTTTTCTTCATGTTTAAAAAAAGGGGTGGATGATCTTTCTTCTTGATACTAAAAATTAGATAGGATTGTTAGTTTAACAAAGTTAGAGAGAGAAGCTCTAACTTCCCTCTAAAAATAACCCTAAACTGATTGATACTAGTTGGGGAGGGGGGGAGCTTCGGCTCCTCCTCCCTCCCTCCCTTCCTCTTTCTAGTCCAATATATTTCCTCCTTTCTGTGTTTTTTTTTTTTTTTTGGTTTTTGCTTATTTTTTAAAGCCAAATAAAGGAGTAACATCGATTTGAGCTTTTCCGGTGGCCAATTTCATACACGCGCCTCACCGGGGAATCCTCACCTGTTGATCTTGCAGACAACCGAATTGGGTGCTAAATGGAGCGGCGCATTGCTCCCAACCATGGGTCAAAGGGAGCGCGTGGTGCCCACGCGCCATCGCGATCCTTTCTTTCGTTGATGCCATGCACGACGGCTCTGGGTCCAGCGACTCCCAGAGTTTTTTCAGTGTCTGTATTTTTGTTCTTTGTTTGTGTGAAAAATAAAAAAAATAGACTATTGGACTTTATGTCCATACCAGGAGAACTCCCTTCTCTTTTGGAGGAGGGTGATGTTTGTTCTTCCTCCTCCCTGTAGGAGAATGGGGGTGGTGTTCCCTTCTACTCCTTTGGAAGATTGAGGTTGGATAAATTTCCTCCTTTGGAGGTGGGGGATGGTTTATCTCTGTTTTATACAGAGAATGATACTATTTTTTTTAGAGTTTCTAGAAGTTAAGACAATGTCTGTTGCAAAGAAATTTATGTGCGGGGAAGCTTATAACAAATATTAGTTTGGCTTGTATCTTGAGTCACAACTGTAACTTACTTCCTTCATGGAATGAAATTATGTCTATTTCTTATATAAAAAAAAAGGGGTGATATATTTGCAAATAGTTTTGTACATTGACCATGAAACCTATTTTTTCACCTTTTCTCAATGAGCATTTAATTGGCACTTTTGTTCTTGATAAGGAAAGATTACTTAACAACATTAACATATTTTCTTTCTATAATGCTAGTTTTGGCTCTACCTTGTTATTGTATTTGTTTAAGGACTGGTTTGGATTTAGAGATAAGATTAGATGGTTTTAGTTGAAAGTTGAAAACAATATTGTTAGAATTGGAGCAGACATCCTAACTGGTTAGTCCCACATGAGCCTGGGCCCTTACCTAAGCCTGAATCCTTTCTCATTACCGAAAGGCCCAACTTGGTATCAAGGGAATCCAGCTCACAGCCAATACCGACTGTATAACTATCTAGCTGTAGCAAAAGGTAAAAACGGTTATCATTTTAATTTACTAAGAGATAAATCCTCATATCCACGTTTGAATTTGAATAATGGAGATAACCATTATCATCTAAACAACAAAAAGGGTACAAAAGCTCCATATATATAAGGGGAGAACCCAGGTATGTTAACGTGATCTGATTCTTTGGTATTAAGGAGTTATTTTCAGTCACTGGCTTAGGCATCAGAGGTGTTCCCTTGAACCCCCAAGCTGTCTTACTCTTTGGTTGCAGGTGATCGTGAGGTGGTGGTAGTGAAACGCGTCTATAATAGTTGGCGCCGTCTGTGGGATTTAAACGTCTCACAATCAGCGTGCTTTCACATGCCTACAACCACTAGGTCTCAAGCAACTAGAGATTAGGGAGAAACCTCGCAAAGCATGGAGGGAAGGCTTGTAGAGATGCAAGAGATAATAAAGAAACTAACAATAGAGGTAGACTTGTTGAGAAAGGAGAACGAGGTCCTCAAGGCACGAAACAGACCATTGGGAGAGGATGCGACACCCAATCAGGTTGACCGAGTGGAGATGGAGGCAAATAGCGTGGGTGTCGGTAAAGGTCACTAGGAGGATGAGGAAATGAAGTAGCTGCACCATGACCTGCGCAACTTGATGGACAAATATGAGGAGATGGCCAAGAAGATAGGAACATCCTCTTCGGTTGACCAGTTGCTGTCCAGCCCAAATCTGTCGTTCTCCACGGAAATCATGGCAATGCCTTTACCCCCAAAGTTCAAGGCTCCTTCAATAGATCTATACGTCAGCTCCAAAGATCCTGTGGAGCATTTCAAACCTGCAAAGCCCATATGACACTTCACGGATTTCCTGGGGAAATTGCATGTAGGGCTTTCCCTTTGACTTTAAAAGGGTTGACGAGAGGTTGGTTTGGAACAGTACAATCGGGTTCCATAGACATTTTTGACGAATTGGGCTGACAATGCTTGACCCAGTTCATGGTGAGTAGAAGGCACATGAGGCCAGCTGCGTATTTGTTAGTTGTCAAACAGAGGGAGGATTAAAGCTTGAAAGCATATTTGACTCACTTTAATAAAGAGAAGATGACAGTCGATGATCAAGATGAGAAGATTATGCTGGTAGTCTTGCTCAGAGGTATTTGGCCAAAGAGTCCTTTCATGGCTGAACTAGTTAGAAAAACCCCTTCCACATTACGAGAATTCATGGACAGGACCGACAACTTTATTAATGCCGAAGACACATTTATCACCCTAATCGCCCGATCTAAAAGAAGGAGTGAGCGGGAATCGAAAGGAGGTCAAAGGAAAGACTGAGTTGGGGGTCAGAAAACAAGGAGAGACCAACAGGACCTAAGGTGACAACATAAAGGCGGTTATGTGCACTACTTCAGTGCCCACAATCTAGACAAAGCAAAAGAATAAGTACAAGAAGACAGCAATGGGCGACAAACCGACAAGTATTGCACTTATCACAAAACAAGGGGGCATAGAATCGAGGATTGCCACAACTTGAAGCGAAAAATAGAAGATATGAGAGACAGTGGTGAGTTGGAATGCCTGGTCGCCCAGAACGCTACCCCTCAAGGCGTGCAAGCGACCGAAAGCCTGAGCATAAGAAATAGAGGAGTGAGAAATTTAGGTGATGAGAATCACCAAGAATAGAAAGGAGGTCACATGAACCTTGGGACCGTAGACTGAGAGTATATGCAAATTGGAGAAACCCACCCTTAGGTGAGATGCATACGATTGCCGGCAGGTATGCTGGAGGTGGCCCAACTTCCTCAAGAAGAAAAGCAGACGCAAGGTGGGTGAGGTATGAAGAAGTCTATAGTGTAGAAAGACTTGTCAAGCAACCTCGAGTACAGGTATCTCCCACAATATCTTTTGGTGACAAGGACTGCCGAGGGGTTGAATATCCACACGATGATGCGTTGGTGGTAATGATGCTGGTGGCAAATTTTACCATGAGGAGAACACTGACTGATAATGGGAGTTCAGCAGATATCCTATTTTGGCATGCCTTCAGCAAAATGAGGATTGGTGCGGATCAGTTGCGACCGGCACCAACCATGTTAAAATGGCTCACTGAAGATGCAATATAACCTATGAGATACATTGCATTGCCAATATCTATAGGCATGGAGGCCCATGTCGCCACTACTATGGCTGAGTTCTTAGTAGTAAGAACTCGGTCAGCATATAATGCAATCATTGGATGACTTACATTGAATGCATTAAAGATAATCACATTGACGTATCATCTAAAAATGAAATTCCTGACGAGGGTTGGAGTAGGTGAAGTACGTGGCAAACAAGTCCTAGCCAGAGAATATTACATGCAGGAACTCAAGCAAGGGCATGGAGAGGTGAGCATTGTGGAAGCTGAAGAGGGGGCGGGTGAGATCTTTTTGCCGCCACCCCAAGTATTGATGACTGAACTGGAGACTAGTGACAAAGACACTTTGAAGTAAGGGGAAGCAGATGAACCCCTGGAGTTGGTCACTCTCAAGCAAGGTCACCAAGAGAGTTGTGTGAAGATAGGAACCAAGCTAATGAAAAAGGAAAGGCAACAATTGCCCGAGATAGGCGAGGAGATCTTCGAACACAAATTGAGCATAGACTTGAAGGTGTGCCTAGTAAAACAAAAGAAGAGAAGCTTCAACGAAACAATTGAGGAATGGTTGTTGGCAGCTCGATTCATTAGAGAAGCATAGTATCCAGAATGGCTGTCAAATGTGGTATTGGTGAAGAAGTCTAATAGGAAGTGGCGAATGTGTGTAGATTTCATGGATCTCAACAAGATTTGCCCAAAGGATAGTTTTCCACTCCTGTGAATAGATCTAATAGTAGAAGCAATGGCAGGGCATAAAATGTTAAGTTTTATAGATGCCTACTCAGGTTACAACCAAATCAGAATGAATAAAGCCGACCCAAAAAAGATTGCTTTCATAATGGACTGAGGACTATATTGTTATAAAGTGATGCCCTTCGGCTTGAAGAATGTTAGGGCAATGTATCAGAGGTTAGTAAACAAACTGTTTAAGAACCAGATCGGGAGGAACATGGAAGTATACGTCAACAATCTTCTGGTTAAATGTATGGAGTTTGCCCAGCATACAGAAGACCTTGGGGAAGCCTTCCAAGTTTTGCGGTGATACTAGATGAAGCTTAATCCAACCAAGTGTGCCTTTGGAATGTGATCGGGGAAATTTCTAACATTTATGGTGTCAGAAAGAGGAATAGAAGAAAATCCTGAAAAACTCAGAGCAATAATAGAGATGAAGTGGCCCACAAATTTGAACGAAGTGCAGAAACTGGCCCACGAAGATCCCAGTCAATAGATAAATGTCTTCCTTTCTTTCAGGTGCTCAAGAAAGTACAAGATTGGGATGCCAAGTGTGAAGAGGTGTTTACACAACTGAAGGAATATTTGACTAACCCACCATTGCTCAGTCACACCAAGCAAGGAGAGCTGCTGTCGTTGTACTTGGCAGTGGCCCCAAATGCTGTATCAACAACATTGGTATGAAAAGAGGCGAAGGAATAGAAGCAGGTGTATTATATAAGTAAGGCCCTGAAAAGTGCCGAAACCAGGCATCCAAAGATTGAGTTAGTCGCCTTTGCCGTAGTGGTAGCAGCAAAGCGATTACGAACTTATTTCCAAACCCATCCGATAAAGGTGATTACCTCATCACCTCTGTAGAAGGTATTGCAGAAACCGGACACCTCAGGATGACTGGTCAAGTGGTCTATCAAATTAAGTGAGTATGACATTAGTTAGGGTAGATCCTGGCCGACTTTATAATAGAATTTTTAAATTTTCGAGAGGCAATCCCTAATTCACTAGAGAAGAAGCCATGACAAGTATATGTGGATGGGTCATCCTACCAAGCAGGGGGAGGAGTTGGTGTGTACATGGTGACAAATGAAGACTAATAATCGTACCATGCCGTACGATTAGATTTCAAAGTTACGAACAATGAAGCCGAATACAAAGCAGTGCTCGACGGGTTAGCAATAACAAAAGTGTTAAGAGGTGAGGAGATTGAAATGAAAGTTGATTCGTAGGTAGTAGTCGGGCAAATCACCAGGGAGTATTTGGCGAGGGGAGCCAAACTAATAAAATATCTCTACCAAGTTCAACCTTAGCAAAACAAAAAGATGTGTCGCCATGGAAGATTGATCTTCAAACGGTAGGCAGTTCAGCAGTAGAAGAAGAAAGCATACAAATCGAAGTGAGTAGGCCAGGATGAGCTGATGATATAAGAAGATATTTGGAGACAGGTGATCTTCTTCTATCTCGGGAAGAGGCAAGGAAGTTAAAAAGCAAGGTGGCCCAGTTTATTATAATAGATTGGGTGCTTTACATGCAGAGTTTTTCAAACCCATTATTAAGATGTGTAACAAAGGAGAAAGTAGAATACGTGATGAAAGAAGTACACGAGGGGATATGCGGGAATCATTCGGGAGGGCGATCACTCACCACAAAGATTGTAAGAGAAGGATATTATTGGCCAAACATGCTCAAAGACACAAAGAAGTTTGTAAAAAAGTTCGTCCAATGCTAGATTCATACACCAATTCCAAGTGCACCTCCTGAGGAATTGCGATTCTTGACTTCACCATGGCCTTTTGCCCAATGCGGAGTAGACCTTGTAGGTCTTATGCCCCCCAGCAAACGAGGAACCAAGTGGGCTGAGGCTGAGACGATGGCAACAACAACGGCTGAAGTGTGACGAAGTTTCTGTGGAAGACCTTAGTTTGCAGATTCGGGATACCTCAGTGTATCATTTCTGATAATGGAAGGGAGTTTGATTTTGAACATTATCGCCAATGGTGTGCAGAGTTAGGAATCAAAGTCAAATAATCTTCCCCAGGCCACCCCCAGGTGAATGGGCAAGTTGAAGCAACCAACAAAACCATTATCGGGATATTGAAAAAGAAGATAGGTGACAAAAAGGGATTATGGGCCAATGAGCTCCCAGAAATTCTATGGGCTTATAGGGCAACACCAAAAACCTCAACAGGCGAAACACCTTTCGCCCTGGCGTTTGGAAGTGAGGCCATGGTACCAATAGATGTGGTATTACCAAGCTATAGAGAGAGAGAGCTTTGACTCAAAAGCAAATGCGGTAAGGTTAGAAGGAAACTTAAATTTGTTGGAGGAAATAAGAACGGATGCGGAGGCCAGAGTTACAACTTCCAAAAAGAAGGCAGAATAGTATTTCAACAAAAGATTGAGGCCCAGATCTTTCAAAATTGGCGATTTAGTATTGAAGGAAAACAGTGTCACCATGGGAGAAGAAGGAAAGTCGAGCCCATGATGGGAGGGCCCTTATGTTGTAGTGGCAAGTCATACACCGGGAGTTTACCATCTCAAAGATGTTGCGGGGCGTGAACTACCTCACCCATGGAATGTAGAACACCTACAAAAGTACTATGTCTAAGGATGAGATATGTAAATTTGTTGATTCATTAATTTGTGGATTTCATTTTCAATAATAAACGCTTGCACATGTTTTCTCCTTTTTACTTGACTTTTTGCGACAACATCAATTACCGTGGCCAGTAACTCTCCCACTAACCTAAAAGTTAAAGGTAAAACGGTTGAGGAATTTCCCGTTAACACCTTCTCGCCAAAGGTGACATGGTCAAGGAACCCTACCACTAGCCTAACACTTAAAGGTAAAAAGGTCAAGGGATCTCCCATTAAACACCTTCTCACCAAAGGTGACGTGATTGAGGAACTCTCCCACTAGCCTAACATTTAAAGGTAAAACGGTCGAGAGATCTCCCGTTAAACACCTTCTCACCAAAGGTGACGTGTTCGAGGAACACTCCCACTAGCTTGAGACTTAAAGGTAAAACGGTCGAGAGATCTCCCGTTAAACACCTCTCACCAAGGTGATAGGGTCGAGGAACACTCCCACTAGCCTAACACTTAAAGGGAAAATGATCGATGGATTTCCCGTTAACACCTTCTCGCCAAAGGTAACATGGTCGAGGAACACTCCCACTAGCCCAACACTTAAAGGTAAAACAGTCGAGGGATCTCCCATTAACACCTTCTCACCTAAGGTGACGTGGTCGAGGAACTCTCACACTAGCCTAACACTTAAAGGTAAAACAATCGAGGGATCTCTTGTTAAACACCTTCTTCCCAATGGTGATGTGGTCGAGGAACTCTCCCACTAGCCTCACACTTAAAGGTAAAATGGTCGAAGGATCTCCCGTTAAACACCTTTTTGCCAAAGGTGACGTGGTCGAGGAACACTCTCATTAGCTTTTAAACGGTCGATGGATCTCCCCTTTAACACCTTCTCGCCAAAGGTGACATGGCCGAGGAACCCTCCAATTACCTAACATTTAAAGGTAAAACGGTCGAGGGATCTCCCATTAAACACCTTTTTGCCAAAGGTGATGTGGTTGAGGAACTCTTCCGCTAGTCTAACACTTAAAGAAAAAGCGGTCGAGAAATCTCCCATTAAACACCTTCTCGCCAAGTGACTGATTGAGCTAAATTATTGCATATTTTGTATATCTAGAACTAATATATTTTAATTATTTAATTATTGGTTTTAGATGAAAAAAATTGATTAAGAGTTATTTACTTTTCTTACATTAAATAACATCAATTTAAATTCTGTGTTATTTATTTATTTATTTGTTTTACAGACAACCACCACAAAAGAACCACTCAGCCCCCATACATGTACGCATGCACAGCCACCAACCCAGTTGCACCATGCTCTACCACCTGCAACCACACCTGAACCACCATGCACGACAGCTCCTCCATAGTTAAGCAGCAGCACCACCTTGATCCACTTCCATAACTGGCAGCCACCCAAATACACGGCAAAATGTTGCATTGCATGCACCTCTCCATGTAATCAACCACCCGATACCTCCTCGTCCTGTCCACCTCCTCCAAAGAAGAGAAGAGCACCTCTGTGGACGGCCACAAACCATCACCACCGTAAAACACCCAGCTCCATAGATGGGTTCCCTCCCCCCGCCTCCATGTCGGTAACTTCCCACTTCCTGCCCCTGTAATCACTAGTCCACAAGCCTCGTTCACGCTCGAGCACCACCGTGAAGGGCTCGTCATTCCCGAACCACTCCACGTCTCATTCACCTCGGTTGCACAACCATGAGACATGGCACCTCACCTGACCACCACGGAAGTCCCAACTCTATCGCAGCCCGATCTTCACCACCTGTTAAACACCACTTTCAAACGTAAGGAAGACCCCTGTTTTTCACACCAAAAGCAGAGCATCTACTCCCCACCGTGAGCCACTACAAACCACCATCTTTTGCGCTAGAAACCAGCATAATAACATGATACGAGTATTGAAGGGCCTAAGGCATCACGTAGAAGCACAAGAACCAGCAAACCGAATATCAAATTGGCAGACTACGTAACTTGATTTGTGGAAATTGATCTTTATTCTCATTTACTGTTTTATTGGTTATTACTAGATATTCCTTTGTCTGGATGTTTCTTTTAATTAGTTAATGTCTTTCATTATTAGGGGATATGTTTCCGAGGTTGTAAAGGATTGTCTATATGGGACCATGTAATATTCTGGAGGAAGGTATTCAATTAGTTTTGCAATCTAACGTTTGGTATTCTCAATATTGTGAATTGAGAGAAGGTTGGTTTTGGACCTTGAGCAGAGCAAACGAGGATTCATACCTATCAATTGGTATCAGAGCTTCTACGATCCATTCCTTTCCTCTGTCAATGGCTGAACCAGCAAAAACCAACAAGGCTCGTTTGGAGCAACTTGAAGGAGTTGTTTCAGATTTACATCGTACGATGCAAGAGATGAGTGTAATGAATCAGTCCATTCTCCAGGAGTGGGCCAAATCTAATGGTCGTTCCTCGAGTCGGGATGAACGTCATCGTAAGGGATCTTCTCGTAAGTCCTAAAAAACATTGCGACTCTCTTCTTCGAGTTCAGAGGAGTCTCAACCAGTTGACTCTATTGAAAGAGAGAGTGAAATGTCTTTTTCTTCTCAAGCGTCTGATAGAGGTTCAGAAGAGGGTAACATCAGGGAAAAAGAGAAGACTCAAACTTTACGAATGCATTCGCGGATGAAGCTAGATTTTCCATGATTTGCAGGTGAAGATCCCATTGTTTGGCTCGATCGTGCAAAGCAGTATTTTTCTGCTCAAGAGATCCAAGGTAAAAAGAAAGTGGTGTTAGCTTCTTTTCACTTAAAAGGTGAGGCCAATCAATGGTGGCAGTGGTACAGCCGTGTCCATCATGGGAAGACCATTTCATGGCATCAGTTTGAGAAAGGAATCCTTCGTCATTTCGGACGAACGGATTTTGAGGATTATGATGAAGCACTCAGTAAGATTTCACAAATAGGTTCTTTTTGGGCTTACTTGCAAGAGTTTGAAAAGTTGGTTAACCGGGTGACGGGGTGGCCAAAGAAAGCACTTCTTGGTGCTTTTATGGGAGGGCTAAAGGATGAAATTGCAGCTAAGGTGTGGATGTTTCGACCAAAGAGCTTACAAAGGGCCATTGACTTGGCTAAATGTCAAGATGAGAAATTACAGAAAACTTGAAAGTTCGTGGGGAATTTTCGCTCTATCAACCGTACGTCGGGGTCCACAATTGTAACTACTCCCAATGCTGCGTCAGTTAGTGCAAAGTCTTTACCAACTCCGGCAGTGAAGCGTTTAACATTTGAGGAGATGCAACTGAAGCGTGAGAAGAATCTCCGTTTTAATTGTGCTGAAAAATTTACCCCTAGCCATAGGTGTCAAGCTCAGACATGTATGATTGAAGCGAATGTTTTGTTGATGTTGGAAGCAGCAAAGGAAGAAGAAATGGAGATTATAGACTCTCCAACCGAACCTCTTATTTCTTTGCATGCTTTGTCTGGAAGTTTGGGCAATCATACCATGCGGGTTCAAGTTGTGATACCTCACCATGAACTTAGTGCGTTGATTGACAGTGGGTCAAGCCATAATTTCATTAATCAATCGGTGGTCAATCGATTAAATCTGGTAGTTACTCCTATCACTCCATTTTGTGTTCACATTGCTAGTGGCGAAAAATTAGAGTGCCATGCGAGATATGATAAGGTTCCTATTTCAATCCAAGGATTTAACTTTGAGACCACTTTATTTGGACTGCCTATCTGGGGTCTGGACCTTGTTTTGGCTTATCAATGGCTTGAAGGACTGGGGTATGTGGGGCATAATTATGCTCAACGGTCCATACAATTTACAGTCAATAATTAGAAATATCTTATCAAAGCCGAATCAGTTGGGCCTTCTAAGTGGGTCGATGCTACTTCCTTATTATAGGAATGGAAATAGGGTGCTGAGATGTTTTGTCTAATGGCTATTGAGGGTGAATCAGAATTACAAATATCTAATACACCAGTTGTTGCTGATGAAATTAAGCAACTGTTAATAGAATATTCCCGAGTTTCGGAGACTCCAAAAACATTGCCTCCGTGAGTGTGATCATCGAATTTTGTTGAAGGATGAGTCTACTCCTGTGAATGTGGCCCCTTATCATTATGCCCATTTTCAAAAAAATGAGATCGAACGTCAAGTTGAGGAAATGTTAGCAACAGGGTTGATTCGTCCTAGTACGAGTCCTTTTTCCTCACTAGTTTTGCTCATAAAAAAAAAGGTGGTACATGGCAATTTTGTACAGATTATCGTGCTCTAAATGAGGTAACTATAAAGGATCGTTTTCCTATTCCAACCATTGAGGATATGTTGGATGAATTGTTTGGTGCAGCTTATTTTTCTAAACTTGATTTACTTGTGGGCTATCACCAAATTCATCTTCATCCTGACAATGTTCACAAAACGGCGTTCCGGACTCATCATGGGCATTTCAAATATTTGGTATTGCCCTTCGGGTTATGTAATGCACCTTTGACCTTTCAAGCCATTATGAATTCAAGTTTTAAGGTGCACTTACGTCACTTTATTTTAGTTTTTTTTTTTTTTAATGATATCTTAATTTATAGTAAATCTTGGGAGGACCAGCTTGTACATCTTCAGATTAAGTTGGATATATTGGTTGTGCACTCTTTTTACATAAAGCCTTCAAAGCGTATTTTTGGCCAAATTGAAGTTGAGTTTCTTGGTCATATAATTACTTCAAAGGGGTTGCGAGTCGATCAACGAAAAATTAAAGTTATGATTCATTGGCCATGACCCAAGATAGTTACTGCATTGCGGGGTTTTCTTGGCCTTATCGGATATTATCGTAAGTTTGTGCGGCACTACAGTCTTATTGCTTGGCCATTAACTCAATTGTTAAAAAAGGGGCAGTTCACATGGACTAGGACTTCTACAATTTGAAAACTGCTATGACTTCTACACCAGTTTTGGCACTTCCTAAGTTTTCGGAAGAATTTATCATTGTAACTGATGCTTTCGGATTGGGTGTCGGTGCAGTACTTTCACAGAAGGGCAAATCGATTGCTTTCCTTAGCAAGGTAATTGGTCCTGCAAAAATAGCATGGTCTACATATGAAAAAGAGATGTTGGCTATTTTGGAGGCAATTAAGTTATGGATGCCATACTTGTTAGGAAGGAAGTTTAAAATTTGCACTGATCAAAGGAGTCTGCGATATCTTCTTGAGCAGCGCATCACCACTCCTGAGCAACAAAAATGGATTGCTAAGCTTTTAGATTTTGATTATGAAATTATTTATAAACCAGGAAGAGAAAATAATGTGGCAGATGCATTATCTCGTAATGGGTGGGACTCTGAATTAACGACTATTTCTGGTCCTATTTGGGAAGTTTGGCGTGAATTACGAGTTGCTACTGAACGTGACTCAGTTTTGGGTCCTATTATGCAGCAACTAAAGGATGATCCATTATTTGTGGAAGGTCATGTGTTAAAGGATGGTTGTATCATGCGTGCAGACCGAATCTTGGTACTTGATGCTCTCTCAAGCAATCTCTCCTACATGAGTTCCATGATAGTCAAGTGGGTGGGCATGTTGGTCTTCTTCGTTCCTATAAACGTTTGTCTCTTCTTTTTAATTGGTGTGGTATGAAACAAGATGTGCGACTATACGTCCAACAATGTGATTCTTGTCAGCGTAATAAATATGATACCCGTTCCCCTGCTGGTCTCCTCGAGCCATTGTGTCTTCCTTCAGGTGTATGGACTGATTTGTCCATGGATTTTATTGTTGGTCTTCCTAAATCAGCTGGTAAGGATGCTATTTTTGTAGTTGTTGATCGTCTTACAAAGTACGCCCATTTCATTGCTCATGCCCATCCTTATAGTGCCAGGATGTAGCTGATGCTTTTGTAAGAAATATCGTCAAACTTCACGGAATTCCTACATCTATCGTCTGTGATCGTGATCGGATTTTTATGAGTCATTTTTGGCAAGAACTTTTCAGACTACAAGGTACAACTTTGCATACTAGCTCGGCTTATCATCCTGAAATGGATGGCCAGACCGAAGTTGAAAATCAGTGCTTAGAACAATATCTTCATTGCTTTGTTCATGCGACGCCAAAACATAGGGAAGCTTATCTTGCTTGGGCTGAATTTTCATATAATACTTCCTTTCACAGCTCTATCTGAATGACACATTTTGAAGTGTTGTATGGCCGACCACCACCCATTCTGAAATCATATGTTCCAGGTTCTACTGTTGTAGCTAAGATTGATAGGACTCTGCTTTCTTGAGATAGCATTCTTCGTCAACTTAAAGCTAATCTGGAAATTACTCGCATTCGGATGAAGCAACAGGCTGATAAAGGATGTCGTGAGGAAGCTTTTTCCGTAGGAGATTGGGTTTATTTAAAATTACAACCATATCGCCAACACTCTATTCTTAAGCATCCGTATAAAAGCTAGCTAGCAAGTTTTTCGGTCCTTATCAAATTCTTGAACGTATTGGTAAGGTTGCTTACCATCTTCAATTGCCTGCTAATGCAAAAATCCACCCCATTTTTCATGTTGCTCTCTTAAAGCGTCGACTTGGGGGCCATGCAGTTGCACAACCAACTCTACCTCCATATGAACTGCAACCTGAAGCTATCATGGGTGAATGATGGGTTCAGAGTGCACGAGGTCGAGTAAAGGAAGCTTTGATTCCCTGGAACATCTTACCCGCAGAGGATGCTACGTGGGAGCCTATTTCTGCTATTAAAGAGCAGTTTCCGAATTTCAACCGTGAGGACAAGGTTATTCTCATAGGAGGAGTGAATGATACGAGTATTGAAGGGCCTAAGGCATCACGTAGAAGCACAAGAACCAGCAAACCGAATATCAAATTGGTGGACTACGTAACTTGATTTGTGGGAATTGATCTTTATTCTCATTTACTGTTTTATTGGTTATTACTAGATATTCCTTTGTCTGGATGGTTCTTTTTATTAGTTAATGTCTTTCATTATTAGGGGATATGTTTCCGAGGTTGTAAAGGATTGTCTATATGGGACCATGTAATGTTTTGGAGGAGGGTATTGAATCAGTTTTGCAATCTAACGTTTGGTATTCTCAATACCGTGAATTGAGAGAAAGTTGGTTCTGCACCGTGAGTAGAGCAAGCGAGGATTCATACCTATCATAACATCATCAACCGCTGGTCGTGATACCCCCGTCATCCCGTGCCGATCGGTGAGCCCACTGACCCTCCTCCATTTTGTTCCCTCACAGTTGCCCCCTCTAGGGCTCGCTCTCTCTCTCTCTCACTTCCATTACTGGACTTTGGCTTCACACAAAAAAAATAAAAGGAAGCGGACAGGGTGCACGCTGGACAGAAGAGAAATGGGGCAAAATAAACAGACAAAGAAACGGAGAGAAAACTCACGCATACATGAAGGAGGAAGAGACGGAAAAAGAAAAGAAAAGAAAAAGAAGTCGAGACAGAAAGATGAAGACACAGAAAAGGAATGAAGAAGAACGAAGAAAAGAAGCAAGAAATGCATACGGGAAGTGGGACCTGGACGCCGAAAGCGAGAACATGGAGTTGGCCATTTTCGTTTGGACTCGAAGACAAGCTGGGACGCACAAAAGCCAAAAGGAATTGTTTGCTTTAATTAGGTGGCTTTCGGAAAACGCGGATGCAAAAGCTTTAATTTTCGGTTCTATATAAAGGAGGATGAGTAACGCACACGAGGAGACGATCTTTCAGTTTCTTGAGTCAGTTTTTAATTTTCGGTTTTGGGTTAGCTTAGGATGAAGCTCTTCAATTTCAGTTTCTTTGAGTTACTCTTGGGAACAATTTGTTTATTTTATTTTAGAGCTTAATTTCAGCTTGAGTGTTTATTTTATTTGAGAATTCAATTTAATTGAGAGTTCAATTTATTTTAGTGTTCAATTTATTTTTAGTGTTTATTTTATTTGAGAGATCATTTTATTTTGGAAGTTCAGATTTTTGGGTCGAAGACCACAGTCTTTATTTTCAACCATCTAGTTTATTCCTTACAATTCCTGCTTTTATTTAATTTCAGTTTAATTTTATTTATTTTCCTTGCACCTTTAATTCCTACTTCTTTAAATTAATGTCATTTAGTTTCCTTACACCTTCAATTCTTGCTTATTTAAATTAATTTCATTTATTTTCTTGCACCTTTAATTCCTGCTTATTTAAATTTATTTAAATTACTGTCATTTATTTTCCTTGCACCTGTAATTCCTACTTATTTAATTTGATGTTTTTTTTTTTTTTTGCTCCTTTGAATTTCGGTTAATTAATTTCAGCAATTCTAATTTACTGTTTTGCATTTCAGACTTTTACTTTCTATCGCTACACTCAAAAATCCAGAAATATGAATCTAGTACATGACTAGCGCCCTTTTCATTTCCGTTACACTCTTCCATTCATTGTACATGTCACCACTTATATTTTTATTTTCTCTTTGTAAATATTTTCACCATTTCACATGAGTTTGATTTTAAGTAACTTTCTCTGAGGAGACGACCTAGGAATTTCATTCCTAATTATTATGCGATACCCTCCTACACTTGGGAGAGCCCTTGTGTTGCTTATTTTTGAGTGAGTTAGGGACGTGGTCGAAGAACTCTCCCACTAGCTTGACACTTAAAGGTAAAATGGTTGAAAGATTTCCCGTTAAACACATTCTCCCCTAAGGTGATATGGTCAATAAACTCTCCCACTAGCCTAACACTTAAAGGTAAAATGGTCGAGAGATCTCCTGTTAACACATTCTCACACTAGACTAAGGCGATTAAAAGTTAAGGAGTGAACAGATTGTTTTGATATCTTTGGACAGATTACTATGAAATTGTAAAGACTGCATAATGTTCCATTGCATACAAAGCATTACAAAGTTTAAATTGTTCCCTTATGGGTTAGAAAACCTTGAAAATATACAAGTCTTAGGACGGGCAAGGAAAAGTATCTGGCATCTTAGCCCGACCAAAGGAGTCACAAACATGAAGAGCAACCTTGCTAGCTCGAATGGATTTCCAATCCAAAGTATACAAGTTTGTCTCCGGTTCACGAAGGAGAAGCTCAAGGAGCTGCTTAATACCAAGTTTGAAGCCTATACCCCAAGGTCTCAAACGACTTTGGGAGTGGCGGCTAGTTGAAAAAGAACCTGATTAAGGTCATGTTGAAAATTCTCCAAGGCAAGGCTCAGCTCAAACACCTTTTTCTCTAAAATAGAAATCTTCTTTTGGGCAGATTCCACAACCTCGTTAAGTTGAAGATACTAATGGTCACTACCTTTGAGGAGGTTCTTCACCTCTCTCCGATTCTTCTTGGAATCAACTTTAACCCCTTCCGCTACGTCCAACTTCATGATTAGCTCTCGTCGCTCATTTTGGAGAGAAACCAGGTGAAAGGCATAATCAGACTTGGTTTTCTTTATCTCTTTAAGCTTTGCCTTTGCCTGATCAAAGCTGGCAATCAAATCATCTCGCTCTTACAAGGCCAGCCCTCCCCTCTCTCGAGCAACCAATTCATCTCGTTCTTTATTGAAGGCCTCAACCTTGGCAACCAAATCATCCTACTCTCGCACAGCCACTTCTGCTTGACATGCCAAGTCATCTTGTTTCTTCACAACCACTTCCGCCTAGCGAAGGTGGATAGCTAAGTCATTTTGCACCTGTTCAGCCATATTTGCCTAGCTTAGGTGAGTGGCAAGGTCATCTCGTTCCCTCCCAATTAGTGTCACTTCCTGACAATAGTAATTGGCATTCGCAATAGAACTTGCCAACTCTTCCCTAAGTGAATCAACTTGAGCACGGAGGGCAGCAAGTTCACTACCAGCTGCGGGGGAACAAACTTCTAGCTGGTTCAACACGTTGGCCATTTGATTCCTCTCCTCCTCTAGTTGTAACCTATCTTCCACCAAGTCGGTAGCAAGGCAATCAACCCCCTAAAAAAAAGTTCTTCAGAATTGATGATCAAAGTATGCAGAAAGGGAAAATGAACAAAGGAAATTACCAGTGCAAAAATGCTTCTGAGATGTTGACAAACGGTGTTGATAGCCTCTACATGGCAAGTGCATGGGGAGGAAGGGGAGCTCAACGAGCATGAACTAGAAGAATCTCTCGTTTTGAGGGCTTGGAAAGAAGCGGTAGCAAAGATTCCTTGAGGAGAAGTTCCTTCAGTTGGTCTAGGTGGAACAAGAGAAGAAGTGCCGGCAGGTGCATCAACATGAGGACTTGAACACACTTCAGCTTCATCCTGGCGAGGAGTTGCTTGATTAATTTGAAGGTCCTCCTCAGGAACAATCAAGGATGGTTTGCCATCTCCTTTGGGCAAGACAATAAATGGTGGAGAAGGAATCGAAACCTTACTGCCACTAGCAAGGGAAAGTGCTGGTAATACAAATGGTAAGTAGTGAGTAACTATGCCTGAAATTGTCGAGGCAAGGGGTGAACCAGACATTGCTGTTGTTTCTTTGACATTTTACTCTCCGGCATGTTCCACCCATGGAGATTCCGCGGGAACATCAGAGGACCGAGCAATGACCGGCGAAGGTAAAGGCAATGAAGACAGAGGAGCCTCGAAGGGTTGGAAGTTCGCGGGTGTAAATGAAGGCACTATAAGCAAGTCGAGATTCAAAAGGAAATGTTATCCTCCCCCAAAGGAAGGTTGTCGCCTCTTTTATGCAAATTGTTAGCTAGTGTCGTTGAAGGCTGAGCAATAGCTTTAGTGGCAACCTCCACCGCAATTACAGCCTCAAGGTCCTCCTCGGCTAAACCCATCACGTCATCCAAGGAAAGGGTCAATGGAGCCACAAAGGTGGACAGTTTACTCAATTCCTCCCGAGGAGCTGCCAACTTGATACCCCACTCGCCTAGGTTGCCATTTCGCTCGGTTTCTCTCAAGGAGGAGCCAACTTAATTCCTCCACTCGATGCGGAAGGAGGCAAGGAATCACACTTTGATGAGATAGACTCATCTGAATGAGGTGAAATATGAGTTCTTTTAAGTTTTATTTTCTTTTGCCCACTTGAACCAGGACAGTTTTTCCTCTTTAAATCCCGCCGGCGAAGGGGCACCCAGAAACTCACGACTTGATATGTGGGCCAACTTGGAATCGTCAGAAACTTTTCAATAAAGCTAGGAGTCAAAAGCACATCCG
The DNA here is from genome assembly GCA_003123785.1 of Pterocarya stenoptera. Taxonomy (NCBI): domain Eukaryota; kingdom Viridiplantae; phylum Streptophyta; class Magnoliopsida; order Fagales; family Juglandaceae; genus Pterocarya; species Pterocarya stenoptera. The sequence goes on from QEOT01001949.1 coordinate 112,595, forward strand.
AAAAGCATAACTTGAAATGAGCCTAGGTCCAAGCCTTTACTAATTGCACACGGGCCTCCTCCTGAGGGGAAAGAAGAACCTTAAAGTCATCCTCGTCTGGAATAGGGGACCAACAAGCCCTAATAGGAAATTCCTGACTAGGAGCTTCATTAGCCATAAATTCCCAAACCGAGCTAGAGAGAGAGAGAGAATTTTGTTTCCCCAATCTTTCGCATGAGAATAACTGTGCTATAATTCAACTAGTTTACTACGGGATCTAAAACTACAAATATTCCCCTCCAAGTAGGGATATAAATTCACGGGCTGTTAGGTTAGGGTACTCATCGCCCACGGGTTCCAAGACCCTTCACCACAAAACGCAACATGCTGAGCAAGGGCAAGCCCTAGGACATCTAAATTGTCATAGACTAGCTGCACAAAGGTCAATCGAAGCCCCATGGTGAACACAAGATAAAGAATGACAGAATGGCCATACCTTTCGCATCAATAGCCTTCTGCTTTGAAGTGGGTACCTTCAGATGAACAGAATCGAGAATGTTGAAGTTGTTTCGGGCATTCTCAATGTAACACCTTGACCCAGGGCCGAACCTAGCCCATCTTGGTGCAAAGCGCACCATTTCAAGATGCTTAGTAGATTTTTTTTTTCCAGCAGTTCCTTTCCATCCTAAAAATCCCTCATTTTTCCTCTTTGATCTCCAACACCCCTCTACGCATGCCACTACCCATGCACATTAAGTCATTAACCCATTTTCTTTCTCTAGGGTTTTCATATCACCATATATGTATACACTTTTATCTCATGCCTTTGGAAACTGCCTATTTACAGTTGCTGCAACCAGCCACAAGAATCACCCAGCCTCTCCTCGTTCAACGCCAACCTCATCTCCACGCCGCTGAGTTCTCTCCTGCACGGTGAAATCCGCTAGCCCACTGCCCAACCAACACTCAGGATCGTACCCCCAGCCTTCGCATCACCGTTCTCCACCCCCATGCACATGCACATATATATATATATATCTCTCTCTCTCTCTTATATTTCAGAAACTACTTACTGCCTAACCTTTTCCCATCCGTAGCCCACTTCTCCTACACACCGTGAGCCCTTCACGATAGTGCAGCCGTGCAGCACCCCCAACAAACCACCACCACCACCTTGATTCTGAAGCCTTTGCCACCAGAGTTGCACCGCACGGCAAGCTCTATTTTCCCACCCTAAAATAGAGCAGCACACATCAACGCCTTCAGCCCCGTTTCCTCCACACCTCAACCGCTTGGGCCCCCATTCGTGCTCCTCAAAACAAAGCCCAATGCCACCAGCGATGGAAGCTGCCATCCATTGCCCCGACTGCTCACCATAAGCCATAAGCCATTGTCTTTTTCTCTCCCTATCTCTCAGGTTCTCTCTTTTTCTCTCACTCATCTCTCTCAGTGCCCCACTGCCGTGACCACTGTCGTCCACCACCCAGCCCATTGCTCTGTCGCACGTTTCACTTCTCTCTCGGTGAGCCTCCGTGCATTTATAGTCTCCGTTTCTTTTTTCAATTTTAGTAGGATCGTTTATGTAGGTTGTGATGCATGCCATTAGGTTAAAATAAAAACAAGTGTCTTAATTACTTTGTTACCCTTTGAGTTACCACTATATTAATCTGTTTTTAAACTTTTAACATGTAATAGTGGACTCTATTTTATTTACGTTTACAGTATTTTTGAATTGTTTTTAAAGTAAAGATTTCTTTAAAAAGCAAACGATCTGATGTAGGTTTATTTCTCCGAAAACAAAGAAAAAGAAAAGAAAACCTAACGTAGTTAATTTTTATGATATTACAAGTTTTTCCTTTAAGTACAAGCCAAATCATAAGGTAGTTTGAGTTTATATTTTTTGGTTGGGTTGATTTTCTGATGGGGTTCAGTATGATTACAAATATTTTTTTTTACGTTAATGAGAGTTTCATCTTATTTTATATTAGTAAAAAATGTTTCTAAAGTGTTTTAAATTTGTTATTTCTTTCGAAAGAATAATCGATATTGTTGTTGTTGTTGTTGTTTTTTTTTTTTTTTTTTTTATGGTCTAGTTGATAATATTGTTGCCGTATAATTTAAAATATTTTGGCATAATTATATTTCTAGTATCAGATTTTGTAGTTACACTTCAATAGTAAATAAGTTAGATTTTTAAATGTTTTAGTTGAAGTTATTAAATAGACATTGATGATTTTAGAAAGTGATGATAGATTTTGAGGTTATGAGAATTTTAGGTTTTGAGGAATTAAAATAGGTTATTTTAGAAGCTTAGGCTTACATATCAAAATACGTGATTGATTGAAAATTTATAGAAATTACATGATTATTTTATAGGTAACGAGTGATAATTGTTCGACATTTTTGAGGAAAATTCTGAAAAGCTAAGAAGTCCAGGTAAGGGGGGTTCTATGCTAGACTTTGCATAAAAATAAAATGAACTAAGGTCCCTCTTGGAAAATATGCATGTTTTGTTATGAAAAGAAATCTGAAACGACTTCAGTTATTTGTTTTGCATTGCTCATGAGGTTCTGTATAAGAATAAAGTATTTTCTAGCATGACTGGTGTAGACATGAGCTTATCTTTGGCATTCTGTTATTGAACTGAGAACAAATGAGCGAATATGAAAATGTGATAAACTGTGTTTGTGATGTGAAGATGTTTTGAATCTGTTTTGGAAAATGTAAAATGATCTGAATCTCAGTTCTCTGTTTTGATATAATGTGGCATAAGAAAAACCTTTGGCATAACTTTTTGATTCTGTTCTGACTCTAATTCTGATTTTGTTCTAACTCTGATTTTGATTCTGATATGGTGATTCTGATTATGTTTTGCTTTGATTTCTGGCCTTGTCACGGGATATAATAGTGACATCTAGCCCTATCACGGGATATAATAGTGACCTTTGGCCTTGTCACGAGATACAATGGTGACCTTTGGCCCTACCACAAGATATAATAATGGTCTTTGCTCTAAGTGCAATCGCTTTGATAACATGGTGATTTATGTTCTGCTTGGCTTTCCGCAGAATGCACAACCCTACCACGGGGGTTAAACATGGCATCTGTTATGATATGATGCTTTGATATGATATGACAAGATGAAAATGTTCAGTCATGTTGTCCCAAAGGAGTCTTAGAATATGAAAAGTTGGTTTTTGAATATGAAATGTTTGAAATTTTGCTCTGATTTTTTGATAATATGTATTTTTTAGATTTGCATATTGAAATGAAAATGTTTTATTTATGAATTCTAAACTCTGTGAAAATGCTTATGTTTACATACTAGCATATGTTCTTTGCTTACTGAGTTGTTGATAACTCACCCCTTATATCCATAACATTTTTCAGATAATTTTATGGTTCAGCTAGAGAACAAGAGTAGGAAGTATTGGAAAACTCTAATGATCATGGATGAATGAGTGCTAAGGGTACAAGTATTTTGGAGGATCATATTTAGTAGTTTTATCTCTAGCGGTTATTTTGGTATGTCAAGTTATGAATAATTTGAGTCTCTGTGGAGATGTTATTTTATTTTATTGAGGTTTTTGTTTAGTATTTTTATGGAGGAACACTGATTTTTAGATCGAACAAATAAATTAAGTATTTTGGAGAATTTCTGTTTATTTATTATTGATTATTGGAGATGTTCTTGAGTAATAGGAGCTAACTCTTCGGACCTCCGGAAATGGGGCATTACAGTCAAGTTTGCGAAGAGAAACATTCGAGGACCATCGATGACCCACAAATAAGGATGTCGGAGGAGCAACGACGACTCGAGGAGAGCAGTTGCGGGGTGGTGAAGGGCCACAAGCCAAAACCACGACCTTACCTTTGGAAGAAGAAGCCATGAATGAAGGAGAGAAATCACGAGAAAAAGGAAAGATTGTCTAGACAGAAAGCAAGAACCTAGGCAATTAGCAAGAAATGCGAAAGAGCAAAGAGTTGAAAAGTGGAGGGAAGGCAAGACCTCAAGGGCCTTAAATCGGAAGTGAGTTGAGTTGATGGGTGAAGTACGCAAAGTGTGAGTGCGAAACGACGCCCTAACAGTCACCTCGAAAAATGAAACGATGCATGAATTCAAGTCTCATCACACTACGCGTAATGAGACTTCGCGAGGTAATTGGAGAGGACATCCTGACCAGTTAGTCCCACGTGGGCCTGGGCCCTTACCTAAGCCAGAAGCCTGCCTCATCACCGAAAGGCCCAGCTTGGTATCAAAGGAATCCAACCCACAGCCAATACCAACTAGATAACTATCTAGCGGTAGCAAAATGTAAGAACGGTTATCATTTGAATTTACTAAGAGATAAATCCTCATATTCAGGTTTGAATTTGAATAATGGAGATAACCATTATCATCTAAACAACAAAAAAGGTTCAAAAGCTCTATATAAGAGGAGAACCCAAGTATGTAAATGAGATCTGATTCTTTGGTATTAAGGAGTTCTTTTCAGTCATTGACTTAGGAATTGGAGGCGTTCTCTTGAACCCCCAAGCCGTCTTACTCTTTGGTTGCAGGTGATCATGAGGTGGTTGTGGTGAAACACGTCCATAATAAGAATATTATTTTTTAATATTATTATTATTTTAGGATTTGAAAAAGTTGAATTGTTTATTATATTTTATGTGAAAATTTGAAAAAGTTGTAATGATAAGATAAAATGAAACATTTTTCAAATCCAAACAGGGCCTAAATCGAATGGGTCATCCACAACCGATCCAAAGCTTAATATTTGACAACAAATTGGGTTGCTTTAACTATATCAGCAACTCACCCAGTACGGAACACTTAGAAGCTAAAGAATGCTCAGCGGCTTATGGAAGTGGCAAAGAGACTAGGGATCCACCTTCAAAAGACGGTGCAAGGACGAGTGTGCAGTTACATAGGTGGCTAGGCACACAATGGAAGAACCTGGTTCAATATTATTATGGATAAAACAACAATAATTTAATTGGTCCAAATTATATTTAATGGGCCACATTAGACGGACTCTAAATTTTTTGAGGTTGGTTAACAATTCTTATTGGGCCCATAGGACCAAGAGCTTATTTTTATGCCATTTGATACTTACATGATGATTTTGACTAGTATTAACGGACCATAATTTTAGGGAAGCTAAACTAAGGTTTATCGCATAATTTGAATACATGAACTAACCGAAAAACTTATTATGGTAGGTTAATTGAGTTAAAGCACATTTAATGTTTATTGAACAAGTTGGCTTATTTGGACTCAAGAACCAACCGATGAGAATTTATTAAGTGACTTGGCCCATGAAAGTATAGGCAAGCCCATGAGTTCGTTAGGCCCATTAAATAGTCTAACCTATGGTTAAACCTAAAAAGATTTCCAGAAGCACATACAAGGCTCAAGAAGAACAATCCAAAGTTACCATACCAATAACCCAATTTACATAAGACTGAAACCTATCTAAAAGTCACCCCTCCAAGATAAAAGCCCTAGCATAGCTATAGAACCCATGCGCTCTCCTTCTCCTAGGGTTGGCATCTATGGCACCTTCCTCAAGTTTGGCACAACATGCCTAGGCTTCTCACCTCCAAGCCAGCAAATCGTGACCCACCTAGTTCTTTCTCCCATGCTTCACCAACTCAGTTGTGGCGTCCCAAACTCCGCTTGGGATTTGATTGAGTTTGAAGTATCGGGACATGCAACACAAAGTTACATACCCCATTTATGACAATTAAGAATGCAATACATTTAGCATGCTTCTAACAATATGCAGTAACACAACGCATAATGTTTTTTTAGCAATACACAATGTACCAGAATGCTAATACCAAAACATAAAACCATTTCCATTAATATTCATATATCAAAAGTTATATCATCTGTCCAACAAGTTTGTAATAAAAACAACGTAGTATTGGAGATAAATCTCCATAGTTACAAACATAATAGAAATCTAATCTAAATGCCGTGTCGCTCACGCAGCTCAGCTATAAGCTACAAAATAATTTCCAGGAATTGGATGATTGACTCCAAGAGCTCCCTTAAGGTCATCCTCGGCCTACTCAACCTTGTGCAGTCAGTCATACGTTGTTCCTTTACTCCCAGACACATCGTCTACCATTCTGAGGGGAATGGTAGTTGTAACTACCACAATGAGATTTATAAAATCTCTGCAAGTAAAACTTCTAAACTACCAATAGTATAAATAAGCATGCATGATAGTAACAAGACATGTATGCTTGATGAAAATGAACTTGCTTATGCAAGATACGACTAAGAAACATAATAACTTGACATGAACATGGCATGCTTGCTTGCGTGAACATGAGACATCTATATGTATACATGCTTGATTACGGGATAATGGACGCTCCATGATTCCCCATAAATAGTGTGCTCCTACCGGTATGACACCACATCACAAGTCCTTGCACCAGCTATGAGTAAATCATTCATGAAGCTTTACCCTTAGGTAAGTCCATAGCTTTTACGTGTAACTTGTTTCGGCACCCACAACATTTGGTGCATGACTTCACTCCGGAAACTAGTTACTTGGTCCTATTTGAAGTTTGTTGACTGTACTTTGTCAACCAAAGGGATTCCACTCAATTTTAAACACCCTCGAGCAGACAGGGGAGTTCCACTAGGATAATCCGCCATCCTAGAATTTGGGGTACTGATAAAATAGAATGACTCATGCTTGACTTAAAAATATTTTTCGTGATGTGCTTGTATGCATATGACATGACATTCATGACATGTAACAAATAATCATGTAGCAGAATAAGATGACATGCTATGAATATATTTAATGCAGCTTACCACCTTACATACATAAAAATACTACAAGTAAGTTAGAAGTCAACTTACAAAAACTTGTATGTAACGTAAACGTAGCATAGGCTAAATGAGAGACATTCTAGGGTTAGAATCTCTCATTCAAGTTTAAGATATTTAAGTTTAGGACTGTTTGGCATTTGTTAAGCTAACATACCCTAAAAGACTTAAATTAGATGTTAGAACTACTACTAGTACTCATGCCTTTCTTTGATAAGCAAAAAGTAGCACAACCTATAGTTTTTAGAAAATAATGTGCTTTTTTAGGAGATGTAGTTTTTTCATGAATAAAAGTTTCCTTTTAAATTCAAAAATAATGGGGGATAAAGGAACTAGACAAAATACTGTTTTTATTAAGCTAAATCTTCTACTCCTTAACAAAATCAAGAAAATTCTGAATTAACAAATCTCCATACCTTTCTACAGACTCGTGGGACATTCTCCCCAGAAGGATGATATCTTCTTCAAGCTCTCTTAAGTCAATTTTTTTTTCCCATTGTATTAAGAGCTATGTGAGGTCATGAATAACTGTATAATCACCAAACATACTGGATTTCATCCCAAACAAACTATCTATGGAAACTTTTATGCCAAAACGCGTAAATCTTTGTGTTTCTCTTTATTTATATTTTTTATGTTTATTTATTATTTACTTCATGGATGAACATTCGACTACTGTGTCAACACCCATTAATCCATCATCACAGTCCATTAGACTGTATTGTTAGGCTACGATCATGCTGGAAATTTGCATTAACACACTTCCAACAAGGAAACAATTTTCTAGAATTGAACATTCCATTTATTTATTTTTTCTAATATGTATATAGAATTCAAATGATATACATGAACTGTTATGAAAGATGTCATCATGATATTCTCATGACTTTAATTAAAAGTTCCAAAATTTCTAAAATGCTTTATTCGGATCGAACCTCCAGAGAATATGTCTTTAGATAAAGTTCTGCAAGATTTCTTGTTTTCACACGCAACAAGTTGTGTCTTCATCCACATGGTGGATTTAATTGGATCAAAGACTTTCAAAGTCAAGCAGAAAATTATTCATTTTGTAATTGTCTCTATAAGTAACTAACTTTTCAAATACGTTGCACCCTCGGGTACGCTTTTCTTTTGATTTTGGGAATTCCCTTTTCAAGTGTATTCCATGCACCATGTTATTGAAATATATTCTATGTATTATACATATTTTTTAAATTAAAAATTTTATGGGAAGAGAATGCGCGAATTAAACCAAGAGACCTGCTGTTACAAAATCATTAAGTGAAAATTTATTTAGATGTAAAGGGAAGATGGATTACAGGGGGACTCTATCATGATTTGGTCTACTTCCCTCTAAATTATAGTATTAATTAGAAGAATCTGATGCTAGCTATTACCAAATTTTGTTTTTCTTGGGCATGAGAAGGGAATCAAAGGAGAATAATATTATCAAGAAAACTGAAAAATTGAATAATCAAGAGAATGCGACTACAAGAAAAAGGGTATTTTCCAGCGCTAGAATTGGCTGCAAAAAGTATCTAAAATCACTGCAAATACACTTTTCCAACGATTTCCCATTCAACGCACATTGGATGCCAAAGAAGGTTTACAATTGTTTTTTTGCAACAAATTGCATAATCATTGGAAATAATATTATTTCCGACGACACACAAACACCAAACATAGTGGATTTCACTGATCCAAACGTACTGTAGATGTAAACTTTTATGCCGAAGCAAGTTAATAACTCATGTGTTTCTCTCTTTATTTATATTTTATATGTTTATTTATTGTTTACTTGATACATGAGCATCCGACTACCGTGTCAACACCCAATCCATCATCACAGTCTATTAGACTGTATTGTTAGGCTACGATCACACCGGAATTTTGCATTAACACATGACTTCCAACAAGGAAACTATTTTCTAGAATTGAACATTCCACGCGCAACAAGTCTTCATCCACATGGTGGTCCTGGTGGATTTAATTGGAAGACTTTCAAAGTCAAGTAGAAAATTATCCTTTTTGTAATTGTCTCCGGAAATAACGTTACAGCTATTATGCGATCAGGGCTAACTTTTCAAATACGTTGCACCATCGGATACGCTTTTCTTTTGATTTTAGGGATTTTCTTTTCAAGTGTATTCCACGTACCATTCTCTATTCTTTTTCCATCATGTCATTGAAATATCTTCTATTTATTATAAATAATTTTTTTAAATTAAAAAAGTTTAGGGGATGAGAATTAGAGAATTAAAGAGATCTAGAGATCAACTGTAAGATAATCAGTAAGTGAAAATTTATTTAGATTGAAAAGGAAGATGGATTACAGAGGGAGTCTAGTACTTAGTAAAATATATCGACACGAACATACCACTACTGTTGTATTTGTAATAATGGTTGTGGAAAAATGAATGCAATTACTTTAGTGGAAGATTTTTAGTGGCCTACTCACGTCCTTCACTTGAACTAAAATAATAAATATGAGCAGGTGAATGAAAATGGAATCTAAATTGAATTGGAAAAATCTATTCATCATCTCAACTTCCATCATCATTTCATCATCCCATGATGTTGCATTAGATGATAGGTTCATAAGTAGAATATAATAAATAATCTCTAATCATTTAATGTCACATCATAGAATGATGGGAAGATGATGAAAATTGAGATGATGAGTAGCATTACTCATTGAATTAAGAGTGAGATTTGTTCGTAGAAATTTATAGCCCTCAGATCAAACGTGAAAGAAGACCAGCCCTAATCCTGTAACGGACGTTATACTCGACACGACCTCTTGGAGCAGTGTATCTTCCTACTATTGTAAGTTTCCCTACCATCTTTTTCTTTCCTACATTTTTGGTAGTAGAAATTGACTGAACTTTGCTTAGATTTTTTGTCTTCTTTTTCTTTCCTACAGCATTCAATGAGGATTTCACTCCTTTCATGGCTTTTCTTCATGCCCATATGCTTACTTTCTATCAGCTTCTATGTTCCTATGGTTGTCGGCAAATGTCTTAGCAATCAAAAATCCTTGTTGCTGCAATTGAAGGATAGCCTCATTTTTGACAGTGCTTCATCTACAAAACTGGTGCACTGGAACAAAAGCATCGATTGTTGCTCATGGGAAGGTGTCACCTGCAACAAGGGACGTGTTATTGGTCTTGACCTCTCCAATGACTCTATCTCATGTCCACTTTACAATTCAAGTAGCATGTTCAAGCTTGAATATCTTCAAAATCTGAATTTAGCATACAACAAATTCAGACGTTCTAAGATTCCTTCAGAAATTAAGAAGTTGTCGAATTTGGTTTATTTAAACCTTTCAAATGCCGGCTTTCAAGGACAAATTCCAACTACAATTTCGCATTTAAAAGGATTGGTTGGTCTGGATTTAAGTGCCGATGGGTGCTACGACTTTTGTTTGAAGCTTGAGAATCCAAATCTAAGTATGCTTGTTCAAAACCTTTCGAAGCTTACGGAACTTTATCTTGATGGTGTGGATATATCAATGCAAGGGCATGAGTGGGGCCCAACATTATCATTTTCACTACCAAATCTACGAGTGTTAAGCTTGTCGTATTGTAATCTATCAGGGCCTCTTGATTTCTCCTTGGCGAATCTTGAATCCCTCTCTGTTATTCTCATGAGCGATAACGAATTATTTGCTCCGATTCCTGATTTTTTTGCAGACTTAAGAAATTTGTCAACCTTGATTTTCCGTAGCTCTTCGTTGAATGGACAATTTCCAGAAAGGATCTTTCAAATTCCAACATTGCAAATTGTTGACCTGTCATATAATGATGAACTTGAAGGTTTGTTGCCAGAATTTCCTTCGAAGGGATCTCTTCAAACCCTAGTCCTTCGTAGTACAAAGTTTTCAGGGTCATTGCCATATTCTATTGGGAATCTCAAATTATTGTCTGAAGTCGTTCTTTCGGATTGCAATTTCAGTGGAGAAATTCCGAAATCTATGGCAAATCTTACCGAATTGATTAATTTGGACTTGTCGATGAACAGATTCATTGGACCAATTCCATCATTAAGCATGAGCAAGAATTTGAGAAGAATAATCCTTTACCACAATGATTTAACAGGTCAAATTACTTCCACTCGATGGGTAGATCTTTTGAATTTGGTGGCTCTTGATTTGAGTTCCAATTCACTAGAAGGGAGTATTCCAGTTTCTCTTTTTTACCTTCCATCATTGCCAGAATTACACCTTGAATACAATCGATTTTCTGGCCAACTTGATGAATTTTCAATTGCTCCTTCTTACCTACTGAATTATCTTGATTTAAGTCACAACAACTTGGAAGGGAAAATTCCCATGTCTCTGTTCAAGCTACCTTCTCTTGTGACACTTGATCTTTCTTCGAATAACTTCAATGGCTCTTGGCAGTTTAGTGCGACTCAAAACTTAAAGGATCTTACCTTTCTTGATGTTTCATACAATAATCTCTCAATTGAATATAGTGGAATTAATTGTTCACTATTCTCTTTTCCCCAGTTTTCAACTTTGAGATTGGCTTCTAACAAGTTGAAAAGATTTCCATATTTCTTGCAAAACCAATCTGACTTATTCGATCTAGACCTTTCAAATTGCCAGATTCATGGAGAAATACCACACTGGATTTGGGAATTTAATTCGTTGAACTACGTAAACCTCTCCAATAACTACTTGGTGACTCTTGAAAGACCTTTTCTCAATGTTTCTTTCCTGAGTGTGCTGGACCTAAGCTCCAACGAACTCCAAGGGCAACTCCCGATTCTCCTAGGTTTTGTTGAATACTTGGATTTATCGAGGAATAATTTCCACTCCAGCATACCAACTAGCATCATTAACTCCATGGTTTATATTCATTTCCTTTTTCTTTCGAGCAATAAATTTTATGGGAGTATCCCCGAATCAATTTGCAATGCTACAGGTCTTCGTGTTCTGGATTTATCTAACAATTTCTTGAGTGGCATGGTCCCCCATTGCATATTTGAGATGAGTGAGTTTCGACCAGAGGTAGATGGGCCAATTCTAGGGGTGCTGAAGCTAAGGAAAAACTACCTCACGGGTAAAATTCCTGATACGTTCCGAAGCAATTGTGGTTTGCAAACTTTAGATCTTGGTGAAAACCAATTAAAAGGAAAGTTGCCAAAATCTCTGGCCAAGTGCAAAGATTTGGAGTTCTTGGACATCGGGAATAACAACATTGAGGATACTTTCCCATGTTACTTGAAGAAGATATCCATGTTGCGTGTCCTTGTTTTGCAATCAAACAAGTTTGATGGACCTATTGATTGTATGGAGTCTAATGCCACTTGGCCAATGCTTCAAATTATAAATTTAGCTTCAAACAATTTTAGTGGTAAGCTAACAGAAAAGTCCTTTGGCATCTTAAAGGCATTGATGGCTAATAAAGATGAAGCAGAGTTGGAGCATATTCATAGAAATTTTCAGGTTGATGCAACTATTGATTTTGATTATCAAGATAAGCTGACAATTATTGTCAAAGGTCTATCTCTGAATTTGGTGAAGATACTAACTGTTTTCAACATCCTTGACCTTTCCTGCAACAACTTTGATGGGCCTCTACCTAAAGAAATTGGAAATTTCAAGTCACTATATGTCCTCAACTTGTCTCATAATGGTTTCACAGGCAATATTCCACAATCTTTGGGAAAATTAAGTTATCTTGAGTCACTAGACTTGTCAAGCAATAAGCTTACTGGTGAGATTCCTGTTCAACTGGCAGATGGTCTAATTTTCCTATCATTCCTCAATCTTTCGTTCAATCAATTATCGGGAAAAATTCCACAAATCAAGCAATTTGCTACATTCCCAATATCTTCCTACAAGGGGAACATAGGATTATGTGGCTTTCCTTTGGAAGAACATTGCACAGGTGATGGGCTGGGATTGTCAACTCCAACATCTGAAGAATCTAACTCGAATTCTGGGATTGGAATTGACTGGAACTTCTTAAGTGTTGAATTGGGATTTGTTTTTGGTTTTGTAATTGTTGTTGGGCCTCTTATGTTTTGGAAGAGGTGGAGGATGTGCTACTACAAACATGTTGATGATATATTTTTTAAGATCCTCCCTCGGCTATATATTACAATAGAAAACCGTCAAAGGCAAGCAAACATGAACCACAGAAGAAGAGCTCACAGAAATCAAGGACGGAGCCATGAGTGATAGCTTGATAGCCATGAGCCATGAATGTTATCAGGCAAGACTTTTTTATGTTTCAATATACTGAAAAATGAAAAAAAAAATTACTCATGCAATTGGATGTAATTATTGCTTTAAATGATATATATTGCTTGTTATCAAGCTAAAAATGTTATTAAAATAGTACTTTTGATGGTAGATTTGCAGGTGATTTATGGGAGGTCATGAACGGGATTTGGAAGCAAAACTGACTGATGTTGTCGGTATTATATTTTAGCACTCGAATTTTTACGGTAAGATTGGCAATAAGTGGATGTACTTTTATATATAACTAGCTTTAAGTTTCATGGAGTGGATTATTTAAAAAAGAAAAGAAAAATAGTACTAGATTTGCAAAAGTGGATGAAAAGAATTGAAAACTTGTTTAAATATAATTTTTATGATATTTTTGTATTTAGTTTCTGACTTTTGAAAAAATTCTAAGCAAATGATTGGACCAAAAGTTGAAAAGTTAAAAATAAATTTTAGAAATATTTAGTTTGAAGTTTGTAAGCGTTTTTAAGGCTTTTTAAAAATGGTTGAAACCAAACTTGGCCTAAATATTTCATAATATATAACATTGGACCGGTTTTCTTAATTTATATATTAATGGAAGAGTGGTGTAATGGTTTATAGTATCTTACCCTGTATGCTACATGAATTGATAATAAGCATATATATATATATAAATATATATATATATATATAAATATTTGAGTCCATTCATTTGAGTTATAAAGAAATTAAAAATGGTTAGCAAAGATGCAAAACTAACTTTGACAAGGATAATTTGGGAATTCTGATGTTATTTTTTTTTTTCTTTTTGCTAATTTTAAGCATTTTACATACTAACAAACAACCTAATTCTACTGCTACAACTAATCATGTTAGGGTAGTGCTACGTTAACCGGTATTGGGTTCCGATACATGCAATTCATTTTTTTTTTCTTTTGTTTTTTATGCATTTTTTAATCTCTTTAAATATTACAGAAAAATTCACAATATTATTAAAAAAAATACTTTTTAAGCATTTCCGATCATGTTATCATCATTGATTCATTAACAAACAACCTAAATTATGTGGCTTCAAGTTCTTGTTACGATCGGCTTTGGGCTATTCGTGGTGCAAACCCTCCAAGGCTAACCTCACGTTGACAACTAGGAGGAAAAAAGGAGTAAAAATAGAGTCTCTCTGTAGATGTCCAAATCTCTCGAAAATTCGAATTCATCAACAAATGGCAACTGCCTTCTTACTTCCATTTGACCCTCTTTAAAAGGAATACATAGAATGCTACAATCTAGAAAATAAACTAGGAAAGAATTACTAACTAAGCACCAATATTTCAAAACAAGTAGATAAGAATTTTAACAATTAGATAAGCTTCCATCATCCACAATTTAAGGAGCAGTTTTTGCATTGGTGTCAACCGCCAAATTTGCATCAATTGCCAGCCACTTGGAAGAGTCAAACTTGGAAGAGCTTGACTCTGGCAAGTTTTGATGAACATAGGCTGCAAATAATTCTAGGTGAAGTTGCTTGAGTTTCCAAAGTCGTAGCCAAACTGAGTTGGACATAGGACGTTTTTCCACTGCACTAAAAATTTGTAATAGCGCCCTTGTCGAGTAGTAACAAACTAATGATCAAGTATAGATGCGATCTCATCTTTAGGGGCTCTATTTTTAGGGACTCGAATAATTGCATCTTGCTAGGTTGGTGTATTTGGAGTTGTTGGCACTTGTTCCTCCGAACCTTCAAACTTAGTGAGGCCTTCAATATTGAAAACAAGGCTTATTCCATAGTCAGAGGGTAACTCTATGACATAGGCATTAGGACCCAATCTCTTGGCAATCTTAAAAGTTGCTGCACTTCAAGCATGTAACTTGGTAAAACTCACAGGAGGAAAGCACTCAGACCTTAGGCGAATAAGAATGATATCACAAACATCAAATTGCCTACCTTTACACTGAGTATTTGTGGCGATTGTGTATGCTTCCATGCTAAGGGATAGATACCGCTTTACTTCTTCAAGGATGTCCTTCATGTAGCTAGAAAAATCTAGTGCAGTTTCACTTCGTCTAGAAGGCAAAGTCAGGGAGTCGAGATCCATAGGAGTGTGGGGTCGAAAACCATAGACCTCTTCAAATGGCGTGCAGCCTGTGGATCAATTAATAGAATTATTGAAAGCAAACTCTGCCTATAGTAATACTTAGTCCCAACTCGTTTCATGATTTGCTGCTACACACCGCAATAAAATTCCCAAACTCAGGTTGGTCACTTGATATCTCAATCGAACACTATAGTAGCTGGAACACCTGTAATTGAATCACCTCTTGCAAAAATAGTGTTGCTGTTTTGGAAGCATCATAATTCCTATGACAAGGAATAAAATGGGTCATTTTTGAAAGCAATCCACAACCACCATGATAGTACTTTTGATGTTTCAATATAAAGAAAAACGAAAAAAAAAACTCATGCAATTGAATGTGAATATCGCTTTAAATGATACTAATTGCTTCTTGTTATCAAGCTAAAAATGTTATTAAAATAGTACTTTTGTTGGTAGATTTGCAGGTGATTTGTAGGTAAATAGGATTTGGAAGTAGAGCTAACCAATGTTGTCATTTTAGCACTCGACTTTTTACAGTAAGATTGGCAATAACTGTATTCACTTTTATATATAGCTAGCTTTAAGTTTTATTAAACTTCCAAGCATAAAACTATAGACTCAATTAATAGGAGAAAGGGTTATGCAATTGATGTTCCAAGGGATATACAAATGTAATATCCAATTTGAGCTGTTATAGTTTATTTGGTTTCATCACTACCACATATAGATCATGTCATTTTAAATAATACCGACTACTGTGCAATATATTAAGTGGGTTTTCCTTGGTTAATTTGATTGGAGACAACAAATTTAAGATGAAAATGATTGACACATTCACCATAGTGTAATGACCTGATCCAATATTTATGAAATCGGAATATAGATAATTTTATTGGGCCATCAATTTGACAAAAGCCCATTTACTTTTTTGAGTGACCAAGTGGGCCATATTTAATTGGTAATAAGTCCAAGAATTTTATCTAAAGCCCAAACATATTTGACAAGTTGGGCTTATTTTAAGCTCAAAGCTAGGCCTGCTAAAATTTATTAACTACTAGGCCTATGAAAATATGAATAAGTCTAAGAGATTATTTGAACAAATTCAAGTATCCCATTTGCTAAACCCAAAATTTGAGAAAGCCCAAGACCCAAAGGCCCATGAAAAGGCCCATGAAAAGGCCCAAGTCTGATCACAAAATACCCACCAGATGCATGTGACATAAATTTCCCTACAGTATGTCTTCCCCATTTGTTCATGAAAATCTAGGGTTGCCCTAGTCTACAGCCAGCCTCTCCATTTGGTCAAATAGACCCCAGGTCCCACGTTCACCACCTCAACAACTTGAGGATTCTCTCCCACATCGGAAGCTCCACCCAGCCACTATCATCCCTCAACCATGATGCACTACGGTTGCACCACACCAACGCACGTCCAAACAAGCCCTCAGAAAGGTTCTATCAATTCAAAGCATCAAAACCGCAACCCCACGTTCAAGCTTCAAGCACCCCGAAACACAACACTCTCTCTCCATGCCAACCCCAAACCACCAGCTTGCACACACACATATATATATATAGATATGGTCCCTCCATCGCATGCCTGCCGACCCCCTACTCCATTGCCTAGCAAGCCATACACGGCAAACAAAATTGCAAGCCTCCACGCACACCTAGCAAGCCACCATATCTCCTCCTCATGTGAGTAACTGATGCAAAGCCCAGCCACTAGAGGTCTCCCGTCATGCAGCACCGAAACCAGTGAAGACACCTTGATGAGGTTGCACCGAGAATTTATGAGCCCTAGCTAAGGAAGGAGATGGCGGCTAGGGAAACCCTAGCTAAGAGGAAGACTCCGAACAGAAGAGGAGGTCTTTGAAGTGTCTGGAAGGAAACTAAAGTGAAGTCGTGTCTTTGAGTTGAATGTAATAACTCAAAACGGTGTTGTTTTGAATTGAGTCATAACATGGTCACACTACAGTCACACTTTAGTCACTATAAGTTAGTCTCTAACTTACTTTCAAGATATTTTTGTGTGTATGATGGTAAGAAACCATTACTCATGTTTATTTTTACTTATTATACATGTTTGATATAAATTTCAATTCATACTTCTCTATTACTCGTTAGGTCATGTCAGTAAATGTTTATCTGTTACACACAATGTTATGCCTTGTGAATAGTCACACGTACATGTCACGTGATGTATGCTATGTCATCTTTAATTTATTTCATGTGACGTCATGTCACATGCATGGAGTATGTCACGTAAAATAGTATTATCAAGTCAATTGAATCTTTTATGGTTATCACGACCAAAAGTGTTAGGATTGGGCAATATCCTAATGGAACTCTATTGTTTATGCTGGAGTGGTTAAACTGGTGTGAAATTCCATGCGTTGATAAAGTACCATCAACAAGATTCGAATGGGGGCTAAGTAACGGGTCACCAGAGCAGAGCCAGGCACCAACGCCGATGGTGACAACTACAGTTTAATGTCATGTTATATGTACTCGTAATGGGTGCAGATACTGTTATGGGATGCACAAATAACGTGCTCACAACAGGTGCAGATACCTGTGGTGTGATGCATATGTTAATTTACTCACAGTTGATACAGATACCTGTGAAGTGATGCAATATCAATAACGGCACATGACTCAAAAGGGCCTATGTAGCATCCATATATCACGTTTAATTAATCAGTTTATTTATGAAACAAGATTCCAAGTTCACGTTTAGTTTCAAGTTCAGTTTCTTCTTCAGTTTCAAGTTTCAATTCATGTTCATTTCAAGTTAGTTCAAATCAGTCCATGTCAGTTCAAGTTTTTTTTTTCAATAAGTGCCTCTTTATTAAAAAACCCTCTCTTTTGGTAGAGGAATACCTTTACAAAAACTCAAACATACCAACAACACCAAAATGACCCAAATAAAAAAAAACCTCACAAAAAACTTCAGAATCTCGATATGGCAAACCCAAATAATCCAATCTCATTAAACCTCTCACCTCCCTTGGCAGCTCCCTTAAGCTATCCCACGAACTTGAGATGCCATCCGCACCCATACGTGCCAAGTAATCTGTTAGACTATTTGCTTGACGATAAACATGCTACACTCGAAAATCTATCTGATGAAGCAATTCTAGAATTTCACTCCAATAGTCTTCCAAATACCAGATATTACAACGTGTTCCTATAATTCAATTAACAACAACCTAGGAATCAAGCTCCAGCACCACACGAGTTGCTCCCAGTCTTTTCCCTTGCCAAAGGCCATGCAACAAACCCATCATCTCTGCAAAATTATTTGAACCAGTCCCCACTGATACTGCAAAAGCTTATAGAAGCTTTCCCTCATGACTTCTCAGCACACCACCTGCACCAACATCACCTTGATCCCCATGACTGCATCCATCCATATTGAGCTTTATCCAACTTGCTTTCGGCTTCTTCCAATACACCAACTTTGGCACTCTTCTCTTGGTCAGTTTAATAGGAACATTCAAGACTATTAAGATAGCTTCGTCTCTTTTAGATAGATACATTCCTACATTTAATTTCTCCCCAACTAGAGAAGCATAGTAAATAATAGGCCTCCAACCCGTAGTACCATTATCAGCTATACCTTCCATATGAGCTCTACATCTCCTCATCCAAAAACACCAATAATAATTCCTGGTAACAAGCCAATCAGTTTCCCTGCTTGAGTTGTACGAGATGCTCTACGAATCCATATTTCAACCATATCTTTCCAGCTCCTCCCTTCCAAAAATATCAACCCCACTAACATATAGCTTCTTCTCCTTATTTCTCTAGCAATATCCCCCTTAGCTAGCACATGTTCTAGAGTTTTATAGTCCCCATGCACACAACAGTCGCATTTTGAAGCTAGAGGAATCCCAACAGATTTAATCCACTCATTAACACTAAGACCATTATGCATAGCCTTCCACAAAGTCACCAACATATTTTTTGGCAAACAAGAGTGCCACACCCAATTCTACCATCTATTATTCAGCACTCGTATTCGAATGCAATCCTAAGCACACTTGGTAGAAAATTTTCCATCTACACTATCCAGTCATAAAAAACAATCTGCCCCATTGCGACATTTACTCAAGACCTTCATAATTTTAGTTGTTCTATCCTCTCCAACCATACGTTGAAGTAGACCAACATCCCAACCAGAATCCAGTTTTCACTCTTTTATTACCAAATTCAAACACACTTATTGGTTGTAGCTGCATCAATGGCCCCTCCTCAAGCCACCTATCAAGCCAAAAAGACAAATTTCCTTCCTTAACATTCCACTTCGACAAACGAAGCACATCCGGCATACAATGAATAATCGATCTCCAAAATCAAGACCCCTTATTATAATCAATCAATGAAACATGTTTATTATAAATATATTTTGCACAAAAGAATTGAGACCACAAAGAATTATCCACAAGTATTTTCCAAGAAAATTTCATATGCAAGGATTTTTGAATATCTTGAAGCTTCATCAAACCCACTCCTCCTTCTCCTACCGATTGACATAAAATCTGCCATTCCAACCAATGTTTCTTTGGCTTCCCATCAACCGTCCGCCAGAAACAATTGCTGAAATATCAATTTAACTTCCACAAAACTGTTAAACACACCTGAATAACATACATAAGATGAATCGGTAAACTCAAAAGCACATGTTTCAGGAACAATAGCCAAGCCCCAGTAGATAGAAATCGGTTTCGCCATCCTTCCAATCTCTTTTTTATTTTACCAATCAAATCATCCAAATGAATATCATTTAGCCTTCCTGAAATAATAGGAGCCCCAAGGTATTAAACAAGAAATAATCCTTCGACAAAACCCATCATCTGCAACAATACTCACCGCCGAGAAGGAGGATTATATCTTGCAAAAGTAATGGAAGACTTCTCTTTGCTAACAGATTGTTCGGACCATAACTCATACTTTCTCAAAATATTAGCAATGGACTTAAGGGAAGATTTACCACCATTAGAAAAAATGACAATATCATCCGCATAGAGTAAATGAGAAATAAGCAGAGTGTTCTGGCTTTCGAGGGTGATAAAAAGCCTTTATTTTATTATCCATAAATGCTTTCTTCAACAACCGAGATAACATTTCGTCAATCATAATGAATAAATATGGCAAAAGAGGATCTCCTTAACTCAACCCATGACCCCCTTTAAAGAAACCTGTGGATACACCATTCATCACAATAGAAAACCAAGGTGTTGTAACACATTGTCGAAGCAATTTACACACCACCTCAGAAGAACCATAACCTACCAACACATGGAACAAAAACTCCCAATCCACACTATCATAAGCTTTAGTCATATCAATTTTTAGGATAACATTTCCACCCCTCATAGGTTTATTAATACAATGAACCATCTCCTGAGTAAGACTAATATTCTCAAATATACTCATTCCTTTAATAGAAGCACCTTTTTTTTTGGGATATAATGCAAGGCAAAATAGTAGCCAAATGATCTACAAGAATCTTGGAGCACACTCTATAAAACATAGAGCATAAACTGATTGGCCTAAACTTATCAAAGGATGCCTGGTTTTCAACCTTTGGAATAAGTACAATAGCTATCACAGTAAAAAAGAGGCAATTTAGCACCTTGAAAAAAATCATGTACTACGCAAACAACATCCTTCTCCACAATACTCTACAAGCTTGAAAAAAACCTGACCCAAATCCATCTGGGCCAGGACTACTATTCACAAGGATGGAAAAAACAACATCTTTAATAACTTGGCTTGAAGGCAGTTGATATATCATTTCATTATCACGCTCAGAAATGGTTTTACTAACTATAGAAGAAAGATCAGGTAAAGAAGCAACCTGTTTGTGGGCCATGAATTGCTCGAAGTACCTCGCCACCCTTCATGGACCTCTTCCGGAGATGATAATAGCGTGCCATCATGAAGTCTCATCTCATTAACCATCATAAATGACTTAGAAGCATGAGCACAGAAACATTCAGCCAACGCTTCCCCCTTGTCCAACCAATTTTGCTTAGCTTCTTGCCTCAGCTTGATAGTCTCACGGTCTATCCAAGTTTGTAGTTCAATTTTTGTACACAAAAAATCCTGTTCATCTTCTTCCGAATAATCCTCCTGCAAATTACCTTCTAATTATGATAGCCTATCTTCCAACCTCATGATATTCCAATTGGTTCTACCAAAAACTTCTTTATTCCACCTTCTTAATGCCACTTTGCTGTTTTTCAGTTTCCGGACAAGCCTCCCCATACCACTATCCTTAGCATCAACCACCCAAGCCTTTTCCACACAATCCTTAAAAGAATCATGTGTTATCCACATCTGCTGAAATTTAAACAAAGGAAAACCATATCGCCTATCATCCTCCTCCATCCAAGCCACCATTGGAGAATGATCTATCCATGTACCTCATATGCACACTAGGAAAATTAGTAAGAGAAGCAGTGTTCATCAACACACAATCAATTCTCACCAGCTCCTTGATCTTCCCTCTTGTCAATTACACCAAGAGAATTGATTCCCTGAGAAACTCATATCCAACAACCCAATTTCATCAATGACATCATTAAAATCTTCCATTGCCAAAGGTAATCTTGGTCTTCCTCCTCTAATTCAGAATCTCTTCTAATAATATTAAAATCTCCCACGACAATCCATGGCACCCTACTCAGACTTACATTACGCAACTCCTCCCATAACTCCCTTCGCTCATATTGAGAACATTTTGCATACACAAACGAATAGCAAATACTTTCATCTCTATCTTTCACAAGAATTGTAATTGACTGATTTGACACAACCACCATCGCTATTGCACATCAAATCTCCACAAAAGCCACAACTTTCCCCTTTCTCTTTGTTAGACAAAAAACCAGAAAATCCAAAATGCTTCCGAGCCTTATCCAATTTTCTACCAGATTGAAACGGCTTCGCCAAAACTAGAATACCAATTTTAATCTTCCTACATAACTTTCTCAATCTTCTTTTAGAAGTACCTAACCTCATAATATTCCAATATACAATTGGATGCATCATAAATTCATTCTTGGGGGCTTGCTTTTTACCCTTGGTCGAGCTTCTGGTAGAAATGTTGTCCTTTTTCCCTTTTAAAACATCAGGATCCGAGGCATAATCTTTCTCTTTACATAATTGTGATACATCCTCATCCCTCCCAGAATTAGATCTAACTTCCACATCACAAGCATCATCCTGCTGAACCACATCTTCTTCACAACAATCTCCATCGACCACTTTAGTAACACAAACAATAGGAGCTGGTGCCAAAACTTCAAAATCATTACCATCCCCTAGTTTTGCCACTTCATTAATGGAACCCCAAAAGACCAATGCCATGCTCACCATGCTCATCACTCCCATTTATAGTGACACCTTCCAATCCTATACAAGATTTTTGCAAAGATTCCACAAGAACAACTGCAGAGTTCTCATCATTATCTTCTCTCTAGGAATGAACATTTGCATCCTTGACCCTTAAGCCTTTGGCCCCCTCCTCAAGTGTAGGAGACAACACAATTGGTGTATTTCCTTCCAAAGCAATGCTAGAACCACTAGCTTTCAAGGCATCGCTACTCACATCAGAATTTGAGACCTTTGTTTTGTTCAAAACCTTCGTTTCCCTAACTTTCTGCATCTCATTTGGATCTAATGCCTGTTTATCCTTCTGGACCCATCTTTGGCCTTGTTTACCACCATTAACCTTTTGTTTTTCACCATGTTGCTTTCCAATCCTTTTACACGTATTAAGATTATGTCCTTGCACCAAACACTTCCTGCAATACGCTGGTATAGTCACGTACACCACATGCTGAAGAAAACTCCCCTTTTGATGTGGCATGCCAATCCATAATGAATCAATTAGATCATTGAGAATATTAATTCAATACACACCCTAGCACCATCAGTGCTAGATGCACACCGAGTACAATTATCTCTACGCACATACTTTCCAAAAGGCACAATGATATTCTTAAGAAATGATTTATGATAGAAATTGGGGGTAACCTCGGCAACACATTTCAGATAGGAACCACCTCTGGCTTAGACTCCTCAGAATAATCAGGGCTCCAATGAAACACCTGATACGACACCTCTCCACTTCACAGGTTTCCCTCGAAAAAGCCTTGATAAAATCCACCTCATTGGAAAAACTCACAAAAACAGATCTAGTATTTGACATCACCGATACCATAGGCTGAAAATCCAAACCCCATCTACCACGTATAATCGCCCTAATAGAATCCAGCAAAGGCGTTGCAGAAGAAACTTCAAGACAAGGGAGAACTGAAATGGCTTTGCAGACTGATCAATTTCCTCCTTGGAGAAATTGATGAAGGTCTCTCCATCCAAAACCTTAGGTGGCCTCAAAGGAATCTCCACCTCATAAGAGGTTGTGGAGATTGGGCCACCATATCAATAAAGGATTACCATCTAGAAGATGTCGAGGCCACATGCAGGCCCCCGGCAGCAGGCATCGCAACCCTAGCACCTTAGTTTTTTCCAATCAAATAAATTTTTATCTGTTAAAATTAAGACCCCTACATGTCAGTTCAAGTTTTGTTAGCACATGTCATGCTTATTTATGTTAACTTCAACATTCATGTATTTATATAAGCATCTATATACATTGTATACATGAAAAAGTTGAACTGTTTTTTGTATTTTGTTTGGAAGTTTGAAAAAATTGTAATGATTAAATGAAAAATTTTAAAATTTGAAATTGAAAAGTGTTTGTGTTTAAGTGGTGTTTGGATGTTGAGATGAAATGTGATGGAATGGGTTGAGACCACCTCAACATCCAAATGGGGCCTTAAAGTGTCCAAATAAGGCCAAAATCAAATCAAGTATTAGCAAATATCTATATATAAAAAAGATAAATTGTTTTAATGTTCTATTCGAAGCTTCTCCCCTGCTTTATATTTTTAATAAGGATTGCAATAACCAGGGAACCAATAAAAGGGTCTTTGCAGAAACTATAGATCGCTGAATAGTTGGAGCTGCTTGGAAAGTGATGCACATCTATGAGGCTAGTTCTGTCGAATTAGTATAGAAATAGTTTCAAATCTTCTTAAATTTTTGGCAAAGGAGATTTTATAAGTGTGATGCCCTCAGATTTTCACTTGGGATTGGAGGGACATCTGAAACGTTGAGATATGTAACACAAGGCTACCTTATGAGTGTACGAAAGTGCACTCTAAATACCCTATTATTGGACTATAATGCTAAAATATGAATAGAAATTATAGAAATTAATGTGTATTCTTGAATTGAGTTTCTATTTACTTTGGGATACTCCTAAGCAAATTTTTATGTTTAATTTCAGGGTCTATGAAAGAGTAAATCAAAGCCTAGTCAAATTCAAAGGACTTTCAAGCGGACAAGATGTTGGAACAACTAAAGAACTTTCAATGAGTGTAGGACTCTTCAAATAAGGATAATGATGGGGTCTGAGAGTAATTCGGATCAAGAGAAAAAGTCAGAGTCTAAAATACTCTAGGAGACAATCTGGATATACTTTAGTATTTTGATCATAACTTTCCACTCACATATCGGATTTATGCGATTCTGGATGCATTGGAAAGCTATCTTAGGACTACAAATTTGTCTCTAATAAGTTTCTAAATTCGAACTCCTAAAGCAAGTATGTGGCTGCCAAGATAAGTCCTAAAATTTAGACGATTCTTTATGCAAGAATCATGAAGACATTAGGGTTTCTTTCCTGCCCTATATAAGCATATTATGAGCACAAAATTGAAGGGGAACCAGACTGAAAGAGGAAGAGATGAAATTAATAGCCATGGCCACCGTTTACTTTATTTTTCTCTTGAGATTTTTGTTGTCCATTATACTTCTGGGTAACTAAATTCTTAAGTAGGGCTAGGGATGAACTTGCACATTAGATGGTATTTTTAATTTATTTTTGATTTATGTATTTGATTTTCTATTACTAAAACTCTTTTGTCTTATCATTCTCAATTCATTGTTGATGTTTTCTTCTCCGAATAATCATAGAATTTATTCTGTTTATAGATTCAGTCATGCTTTTTCTATTGATTGGATTAGCTCTTTGATTATGTTTGGATCAATTATTTATCTATATTGATTTAATTCTTTGCTACAATATCACTTCCTAAGTATATTGTCGTCGATGGATTTTCTCAATAGTGATAATAATTTACGTATTTTAAAAAGTGATGAATCATTTTTAATAGGGTTACATTTGGTTTAATCTTGGTTTATAAATCTATACCTTCCGATTGGGAATTTTGGGAATTGAGTTTCTAATTGAGTTATTCAATGAATTAAGAATAATTAAAATACTAGATTTGTGCAAGGGATTCCAGACGCTTTTCTGTTTATCAAATTTGAGTACTTTTTTCATTAGTCACTTTGCTTCACTTTAATTTGTATTTAAAATTAATCTTTATTCTCCATTAATCATTTAATATTTTTCTTTAGTTTCTTTTTTCCTTCTACTATTCTTTTAATTAGTCTCTCTGTGGAATCGACACCCCAAAGCTATGCTACAACTACTGCTTTATTCTTTGCGTGTAATCAAATCTTGGCGCCATTGCCGGGGAGACGGTAGAAAAATTGCTAGATAGTTTTTCTTTCCAGCAGTTTGTAAAGGCAGTAACTTCGTTCCCTCTTTTAGCTTGCTGTATCTTTATTTTATTTTCTTTTTCTTTTTGTAGTTTTTTTTGTAGTGTTGCATTTTTCTCTACCTTGCATGCATAGGTATAAAGACGCCTTGCGTCGATTTGCTTGTAGACCTATTTTAGAGGAGAGTCAGAGTCAGAGCCTAATTTTTCTAATCATTTGTTTGATAATTTTTCTACTCTAAGGAAATGAGTGAACACGGAGATCAACCCACTAGGACCCTTTAGGATTACCTCCACTTTACGCCCATAGCCACACCATCATGCATCATGTTTCCAGTTAATACTCGCCAACTGGATTCTAAAATAGGGATGCTACAGTTACTCCCTACTTTTCATGGCTTGAAAAATGAAAATCCATATGTGCACATTAAGGAGTTTGAAGAAGTAGTTGCGACTTTTCATAGTCAAAATACAACTGATGAGGTTGTGAGACTTAAGTTCTTTCCTTTCTATTTGAAGGATAGAGCTAACAGTTGGCTATACTCACTGAGTCCATGATCTATTGGGTCATGGAATGAGATGACTCAGTTCTTCTTTAATAAATACTTTCCCCAACATAAGACCAACGCTTTAAAAAGTTAAATCTCCACCTTTGCTCAAAAGGACAATAAGACATTGTATAAGTCTTGGGAGAGATTTAAGGAGTTGTTGAGTATGTTTCCTCACCATGGGTATGAGAATTGGCACTTAGTGAGCTATTTTTAAATTTGTGGAGATGATGTGTAATGGTGAGTTCTTACAGAAAGATCCTGATGAGGCCATAGAATACCTCAATGAGCTTGCTGAAAAAGCTCAAACTTGGACTGGACCTAGTGCTACTAAGAGCACAAATAGGTCACGACCTGTAGGAAACCTAAATGGTGATGGAATTTACCATCTCAGGGAAGAGGATAACCTAAAGGCTAAGGTTGAGATGCTCACTAGGGAGCTAGATGAGTTAAAGACTGAGGACTTAAAGCCAACATACGTGGCTAATCATGCAGTGTCTTTTGGACCATGTTTTGTATGTGGCGGGGTAGATCACCTCGCCCAA
Source organism: Pterocarya stenoptera (assembly GCA_003123785.1). Lineage (NCBI taxonomy): Eukaryota > Viridiplantae > Streptophyta > Magnoliopsida > Fagales > Juglandaceae > Pterocarya > Pterocarya stenoptera. The sequence goes on from QEOT01001949.1 coordinate 139,479, forward strand.
GAGTGTCCCACATTTGCTGAGATGAGATGGATGTATGAGGAACAATGTAATGCCTTAGGTATGTACAAAAAGCCTTTTACACCTTTTCTCTGATACCTATAATCTAGGGTGGCCCAATTATCCCAATTTTAGCTAGAAGTCATAAAACTAGCCACCTGCACAACCCCCTAGATCATATCCTGCACCATATCATGCACCTTCATCTTCTAGGAGTCCTTTGGAAGACACTTTGCATGCTTTTATTGAGGCACAAGATAAGACTAACCAAAAGTTTGAATCTTTGATTACGTAGGTGATTGAAGAAAACAAGGAGATAAAGAGCCAAGTGTCCAAAATGATGAGCTCCTTGAGTATGAATGAGCGACGTAGGTTCCCTTCTCAAGCTCAGTTCGTACCCCGTGGTCAACACATGGCGCAAGAGAATTTGAAGGATGTGAATGCCATTGTGCATAAAGTGGTAATTCATTACACATCCAACAACGAACAAATCAAAAGATGTGGAAAATGATCAAGATAGTAGTGATGCCGAGTTACCCAAGGAACCTGAGGTGACAAAGAGTCCTATTAAGGTACCATTCCGTCAAGCTTAAAATCAAGCAAGCGAACTCAGGATCCTAACAATGAAATCTTAGAGAATCTAAGGCAGGTAAAAATCAATCTTCCTCTTTTGCATGTGATTAAACAAGTTCCTACTTATGCAAAAGTTCTCAAGGATTTGTGTACAGTTAAGAGGAAGCACCATGTGAAAAAGACAATGTTCCTGACAAAGCAAGTAAGTGCTCTAATTGAGTAGTGGATTCCTCCCAAGTACAGCGATCTTGGTTATCCAACCATTGCATGTAGCATTGAGAATCATGAGTTTGGGTAAGCGTTGCTAGATTTAGGAGCTAGTGTAAATTTGATGCCTTATTGCATTTATTTGCAGCTTGGTTTGAGTGAAATTAAGCCCACTTATGTTGTGCTTCAATTGGCTGACCATTCAGTTAAGAAACTGAGAGGAATAGTTGAGGATGTTTTGATCCAAATTGACAAGTTTTACTACCATGCTGATTTCTTAATCCTTGATACTAGTTCTATTGTTGACTTTAATTCTAAAATCCCCTTAATTTAAGGTAAACCTTTCCTCGCTACTGCTAATGCTCTTATTAATTGCAGTAATGGTCTAATGAAGCTCTCTTTTGGGAATATGACTCTTGAGGTGAATATTTTCCATATTGAAAAACAGTCAATAGAGGATGACGAGTGCCACCAAAAGTACATGATTGACACACTCATAGATAAGGGAGTTCACACAACTCATGATCCTTATTCCCTTGAATATTTTCTTATTAATTCTGAGTTTGATACTATGAATGACTCATCTGATGTTGTTGATGTTTGTGCTATTTTTGATGAACCTTAGGATTATAGCCCACATATTTGGCTACCGAAATTTGAGGAGCTGTCTAAGAAAAGTGAAAAGCAAATTCCTTCAAGCATGAATAGTTCCAAATTGGAATTGAAGCCACTATCCTCAGGTATTAAGCATGTATTTCTCGACCTAGGTGACACTTCCCCTATTAGTATTTTTTCAAATTGAATGCGGGTAAGCTTAAGAAATTTCAGTTGAGCGAGTTAGAGGAGTTGGGAAATGATGCTTATGAGAACTCTACAATCTATAAGGCTAAAACGAAAGCGTTTCATGATAAAACTATTGTTAGAAAGACGTTTAAGCCTAATGACCTCGTGTTCTTATATGATACTAGACTCCATAAGCACCCAGGAAAACTTCAGTCTAAGTGGACCGGCCCTTTTGGAATGAAGAATGTTTTTGCAAATGTGGCAGTGGAAATAGAGGATTCTAAGGATGGTCGGATATTTAAACTAAATGGTCAATGCCTTAAAGTATTAATTGATAGGCAAGTTTCGGAAGTGGAAGACATTCCATTTGTGGATCCGGTCTATCAACCTTGACCACATCTCACAGGTATGTTTTTCTTTATTTATTTTGTTTGTTTTGTTTTATTTTTGTTTTCTCTTATTTTCTTTCTTTTCCTTTTTGCTTGCTGTTGTTTTCTTTGTTTTTGTTTGCAGGTTACTTTCATTTTGTCATTTCAGGTTACCATCTTTGGTGCTTAGCGAGCTACCCATGTCACACATCAAGTGTATTCTACCCTTTTTTAGCTACTCCACATTCAATTTTGAGTCTTAAACATTGAGGACAATGTTTCATTTAAGTTGGGAGGTGGTGGTGCAAATTCAGTATTTAAAATGCTTGTTAGAACTCTGTGGCATATTTTCATGTGTCAATATTTTTTTAAAATTTTGCATCACACGTGCATCCTTTTCACATGTGTACTCATTCTCATTCACAGCCATCTTCGTGAATTCACCAAACCCACCATAATCATTTTTTGCTGAAGCATTCACAGAACCCCTAATGCACTCATCCAAGCTTTGTGGTAAGATGGTGGTTTGACACATGTAACTAGAGAACTCTTTTGCTTAAGTATTCATGTGAGTTTCGGAGAGGATTGAGAGCCTACAAATACAGTAAATTGTGATAAGCGTTCATTGATTTTTTGAATTAGGCACTTCTTTTGAGAATATCATTGTATGGTTTGTAGTATGATGGCGGATATACTCTGGATATGATTAATGTCAATTTAGGATTAACGTTTGAGCCTCTCAAGCTAACCCTTTTGATTATAGATCCCTAGTAGCCAACTTTGAGCCACGAAATACATATAGCATTTTTTTTCTTCATATACCTACATTATCCATACCTCTCCACATTGGAGTATAACCTATACACTGATTTTTCCTACCCTTGTTACTTCCAAGTATATACTAGATGTGGAATTCTTTTTTCGTAAGGAATAAAAAAAGAAAAAAGAAAAAGGGGAAGAACATGAGTTACAAGGTATTCAAGTGAGTGAGCTTCAAAGGTAAAAATACCAAGGCTGGGTAGAAATAGCAGAATATCAGGGTGACATATACTTATTCACCAAATTGTTGAGCTGAAAATAAAAAAGTAACAAATGAAAAAATAAATGGCGTTATTTGGTGATTTGAAAGGTTGAAGAGTACATCAAGTGAGAGATGTAGTTTATTGAGATGTTCAATAAGATTTCTTAGGTATTTACTTGGAAGTTTTTGAATATTTTCCCTTTTCTTGTTGTATAGCCTAACCTAAGCCACATTACAACCGATCAAAGCAGTCCTTCGCTTCTCTCTTGCCAGTGAGGAAGAGTAAGGTGGTGTACCCTTCCTTAGCAAGGGTGTGAGTCTCCTACGTAGTGGGAGGTGAGTTGGAGGGTGAAATGGCTCTTGACGAAGAGGAACTGTCAAGGAGATGGGAAAGGATTAATCTATCCACTGAGGAGAGTTCCATTTTTCAAGTTCCTCATGAGGCAGAGAAGAAAGTTCGAGGCAACCATTGCATTTTGAGTAGAGTTATGTCAGAAAAATGTGTAAACAATGAAGCATTCCGAAAGACTATGTCTCAAGTTTGGAGGCTAGACAATTGGGTTAGATTCAAGGACATGGGTGAACAACGTTTCTTAATCAAGTTCCAACTTGTGACTGATAAAGAGAAGGTTCTCGGTGGACGCCCATGGCTCTTCAGGCATCTCGTGACTATCCAAGAGGTGGATGAAACTGTTGCTATCAACTCCATGCAATTTAAGTTTGAACCGTTCTGGGTTTAGCTCCATAACCTGCCTCTGGCAACCATGAATAAAGAGGTGGGATTGCAATTTGGAGCTTCCATTGGTCATGTCATTAGGGTGGATACAGAGGCTGATGGATTAGCTTGGGGAAAATGTCTTCGAGCGTGGGTGGCAATTAACATCCATATACCCCTAATGAGAGGAAGATGGTTGAGCTATGGAGGGAAAGAACACTGGATCTCTTTTAAATACGAGAGGCTGCAAGCCTTTTGCTTCCAATGTGGTACATTATTTCATCAAGGTAAGGGGTGCAACAGGCAGAAAAATGAGCTTAGAGAGGATGGAGCAAAGCTCGAACACTACGGCCCTTGGCTACGAGCTCAACCAATGTACACCAATATCTTTGATGGTAGGAAGTATGGTGGTGCTGCTGAAAACAACCATCAACAATGGAGTCAGTGGGCTGAAGTCAAAGGAGCAGCTGTAGCAAAAGAAGCTACAGACAAGAAGGTCTCTTGGGGTGAGCTTTCGGCAGGAAAGGAGGAAGTTTCATTTTCCAAGAAGCTGACATCTAAAGAATTAGTGAAGGAAGGGAGTCAACCCAAAGGTGAGGCAGGTGACAGTGGGGTAAAAGCTGTAGAGCTTATCAATCCCATGATGGGATCTATGGAAAGAAGTACTCTCTTATCTACAGTAAAGAGTGCATTAGGAGAAGAAACAAGAGATAGCTTTATGGAACTCGAGTTTCCCAAAACAGAATCACATAGTCATACTAGAGTGGCAGCAAAATCCAACGTGACAGGAGGGGATCCTGAGCCTACCAAATCCACAAAGCAAGATGGGAAGGGAGCAGGTCCAAACACCAAAGGGTCCACGTGGAAAAGGAAAATAAGTGAAGCAAAGTCCCTTCATCCTTTAGTTACTGGAAGAGCACCAGGTGCTTGGAAGAGGAGAGGTGATAGCTCTCTACTAGAAGATCTAGGAAATTCTTGTAAGAAACAAAAGCAAGGTCGAGGAAGGGAGAGAAGCAGTAATGGAGATGAGTTGGTGGAGGCTGCAATGCAGCTCCACCAACAGAAATGATAGGCCTAAGCTGGAACTGTAGAGGGCTTGGGAACCCTTATACAGTTAGAGAACTTCACATGTGGGTGAAGTCTAAGTGGCCCAGGTTTGTATTTTTAATGGAAACTAAGAAAGAGAGTGGAGGACATCAGGAATTCAATGGGGTTTGACAAAAGTTATGTAGTTGAGAGTAGGGGCCTAAGTGGAGGCCTTGCTTTCTTGTGGAATAGTTCAGATGACTTTGTTTTATACTCCTTTTCACAGAATCATATCTCCTTATTGTTGAAAAGGGAAGAAGACATGAAGGATCTACTTTTAACTGGCTTTTATGGCCACCCATCGACATCACAAAGAGATGGCAGCTGGCAGTTGCTAGGAATGCTCAAGCCTAGCAATGATAAAGACTGGATATGCTTTGGGGATTTTAATGAGATCCTACATCAACATGAGAAAAAGGGAGCAGCCCTTAGACCTTATAATCAAATGTAAAAATTTAGAAAGGCAATCGAGTGTTGTGGCTTGAGTGATCTTGGTTATGAAGGAAAAAAATTCACTTGGAACAATGGCAGAGAAGGCCCTCAATTTACAAAAGAAAGATTAGATAGAGCCTTCGAAACTCTAGCTTGGTTATCACTGTTTTCTGAATTCAGTGTCACTAGCCTAGTAGCCCAGAGCTCGGACCACTACCCCCTTCTATTGGATATGAGGAATGGAAGGGAGAGAAGATGGAATGAAGAAAGGATTAGAACCAAACTGTTCAGATATGAAGCCAGTTGGGAACTAAGGGAGGAATGCACTGATATTATTCAATCTAGCTGGAACTAGAATCAAGGCTAGAATGGAACTTTACTGAGGGGTGTCCAGAATAGTTTAGAAAGATGTAAGGCCTCTCTACTCAAATGGAGCAAAGAGAAGCTTGGAAAGCAAAAGTTATAAATTCAAAAGAAGCTCAAAACCCTCTCAGATTTACAGAATTCCAATGAGGGATTCCATACAGTGGCTGTGAAGAATCTACAAAAGGAAATTGATGTTGCCTTGGAGGAGGAAAATGTGAGATGGAAGCAAAGGGCCAAGCAAGTTTGGCTCAAAGATGGAGATAGAAACACTAAGTTTTTCCACAGAAGGGCAAACCAGAGAAGAAAAGTTAATGAAATCAAGCAAGTGGAGAGGAGGGATGGAAGACTAGCCTTTAGTTTAGAGGAAGTCTCAGAAACCTTTTGCTTACACTATCAGGAACTCTTTAATTCCTCTAATCCTGTGAACTTAGACGAGTGATTGGCCCAAGTGGAAGTTAAGGTGGATGAGCAGATGAACAGAATCCTAACTAGGGAATTCACAGCAGAGGAGGGTAAATTAGCTTTGTTCCAAATGAATCCCTTAGGCACTCCAGGACCCGATGGCTTCTCAGTTGTGTTTTACCAAACACACTGGGACATTATGGGAGGGGACGTGACTCGGGCAGCTCTTGAGTTTCTTAATGCAGCAGGTGACATTTCCTCTACAAATAACACTTTTTTAGTGATGATTCCCAAAGTTAAAAAACCTCTTTCTGTTATTGAGTATCAGCCAATGAATACAATGAATACAAAGTTAAAGGGGTAGCAGGGATACATGTCTTTAAAATTAGACATGAGAAAGGCCTATGATAGAGTGGAATGGGTATTTTTGAGAGAGGCAATGAGGAAAATGGGCTTCAATTCAAGATAGATTTCCTTAGTGATGGATTGTATTTCAACAGTGTCATACTCTATACTTATTAATGGCTCTCCACAGCCTTGGTTCCAACCATCTAGGGGTCTTAGGCAGAGGGATCCATTATCCCCTTACCTGTTTATCTTAGTGTTTGAAGTGCTGAGCTCCCTCCTAAACCAAGCTGCTGCTTCTCAGCAAATACATGGCATCCACTTTGGGAATAGAAGTCTAAGTATAAATCACTTGTTTTTTGCAGACGATAGTCTACTATTTTGTTGAGCCAATACTGTGGAATTGTCCAAGATATCAGAACTACTTGACCTCTATGAAAGGGCTTCAGGTCAGAAACTTAACAAGAGTAAGACATCAATTTTCTTCAGTGCAAACACTAAACAGCAAATCAAGGACCTTATTCTTGGGATGGCAGGGCTTAGAGCCACCTCTAGCTATGAAAAATACCTCGGACTACTTGCCTTCATTGGTAGATCAAAGTATGAGACTTTCAAAGGGATCCTGGAACTAGTTAGAAGTAAAGTTAGCCACTGGTCAACAAAACTACTCTCACAAGCAGGGAAAGAAAGCTTACTATAGGCAGTGGCCCAAGCCTTTCCCACCTACTGCATGGGAGTTTTCAAACTGCCTCAAACTCTTCTAAGAGAACTCAATAGAGTGATGAACCACTGCTGGTGGGGTCAACAACAAAATGAACACAAAGTCCATTGGGTTTCTTGGAAGCAATTGGGAAAGGCAAAGGCAAAATGTGGCATGGGCTTCCGCGACTTAGAGAGCTTTAACCTGGCTTTATTGGCCAAACAAGGTTGGAGAATTATGCAGCAGCCCAATTCACTGGCCTCACAAGTGCTTAAACTTAAATATTTCCCCAAGGCAGATTTTCTTAAAGCTAAAGTGGGAATAAGGCCCTCATTCATATGGAGAAACATTTGTGTTACTAGAAACGTGCTGGAGAAAGGCTTAGTGTGGAGAATTGGTGATGGTCAGAATACCTCAATATGGGCAGATAGGTGGCTTCCAACTCCCTTGGGTCACAGGGTCCAATTTCCAACTAAAGTACTCCCTGTGGATGCAAAGTTAGCTGCCCTTATTTTGCAACCAGACAAACAATGGAATATAAGGCTGGTGAGAGAGATCTTTGGAAAGGAGGAAGCTGAGACCATCCTTAAACTACCTATTAGTGCATTGGGTGCCAGAGATAGAGTAATTTGGTTGGCTACTAAGACTGGAGCTTTTTCAGTCAAGAGTGCTTACCACCTCCAAATGGAGTTGCTTTCCTTGGCCAGTGGTCAGTCTTCTTCAATTCCTCAAAAGGATAAGGATTGGACTTCTTGTTAGAGATACCATATCCCTAATGCAGTAAAAAAATTTCATGTGGAGGGCTTGCATTGAGTCTTTACCTACTAGATTAAATCTTTTTAAGAAGAAAATCTGTGATACACCCCTATGTCCTATATGCTTGAGTGAAGAAGAAACTTCTATCCATATATTGTGGAACTGTCAATCTGCTAGGGATGTTTGGAACCTGGGTGAATTGAGCAAAAGCTCACTCAAACCAGAGAGGTTTTGTGATCTTGTTGAGGAATTGAGCCTCGAGGGAGACCAGACGCTCATGGAAATTTTTTCTGTTACAGCCAAAGGAATATGGGCTAGAAGGAACAAATTTATCTTTGAGGCACTCTTCATAGACCCATCATTCATAGATAAGAAAGCTAAAAAATCCATTGAAGAATTCAGAGCTGCTTAACAATGCTCAAAAAACCACAATTCAGTAAATCCACAAGTGGATGCTAGCTGGAACCCTCCTCCATCAGGTTATGTAAAGATCAACTGGGAGCTTTGAACAAGAACAAAGGCTTAGCAGGTTATGGCCTTGTAGCCCATGACCATGAGGGAAGGGTGTTTTTTTTTTTTTTTAATTGAAGAGTGGGCAATCACCTGTCCAGTAGTGACTCCCTCTCAAATTTATTAATAAAGCCCTCACTTATGGCGGAGGAAAACCGTGAGAACAAACCAAGTACCTTAAAAAACAACAAAGAACCCAAACCCAAAAAAGACTCTAAACAGGCCTATGAACAAAACGAAGAGCAAGCCTATACGATCCTGAACTAGCTGAAGCACAAGGAGCTTTCTATGCTGCAAAATTAGCTATTGACCTGGGATGTAGAGCTGTGATACTAGAAGGTGATTCAAGTCAAGTGGTAAAAGGATTGCAGCAGCAGTTGGACAGATGGGATAGGGTGGGCATGATCCTTGAAGATACAAGACTGTTATTATCCTCTTTGCCTAGTTGGTGTGTGCTCTTTGTAAGAAGAATTTGTAATGGTTTTGCTCATAATCTTGCCAGAGCATCCTTAGAGTTAGAAGAAAATGTTTCTGAGTTGGTTCTTAATCTAGTGTGTAATGATTCTGATCTGGTGGTTAATCCAGTATCTTAATGAAGTCTTTGTTTCAAAAAAATAAAAAGCCACATTACAACCTTTTGTTTTGAGTGTTCTGATCCCAAGTAAGCCTGTGGAAAGAATGGTTGAATTCTCATTTGATAGTATTCGTATCATAAGATCAATGCTTGCTTGTTGCTTGTTCATAATTACCTAAATCTCCATATGATTGTGTGTACACCACTTGTCAACTCCATAGAGGGAACCCTTACACGAAACATTATTATACCCATGAGCTATGGAATTGAACCTTTTGCTTAAGACATTCTTGATGTTGCATGTGTCAAGGTTAGTTGTAAGATGGTCATGTCTTGGAGAACACATACATACTCTGTGAATTACTATAAGTGGATTGATCTTGATGGGTTATTGGATTCCTTAGTTTGTTTTGATATGTGAATCTGGAAAATGTGAATTGATGGGCTATTTTAATATTTTCTTTAGTCTCTTTTATCTCTTTTGCATAGAAATTGCTAGGGACTAGAAGCAAGTTGGGGGGTGTGATGAGTGTACAAAAGTATACTCTAAATACTCTATTACTGGACTATAATGTTAAAATATGAATAGAAATTATAGGAATTAATGAGTATTCTTGAATTGAGTTTCTATTTACTTTGGGATACTTCTAAGTAGATTTTTATGTTTAATTTCAGGATCTATAAAAGAGTAAGTCAAAACCCAGTGAAATTCAAAGGATTTTCAAGTGGGCAAGATGTTGGAACAACCAAAGAATTTTCAATAAGTGTAGGACTCTTCAAATAAGGATAATGATGGGGTTTAGAGTAATTCGGATCAAGAGAAAAACTCAGTCCAAAATGCTCTAGGAGACAGTCTGGATATTTTAGTATTTTAATCATAACTTTCTACTCACATATCATACTAATGAGATTCTAGATGTGTTGGAAATCTATCTTAAAGGGGTACAAATTTGTCTGTAATAAGCATTTCTAAATTCGAACTCCTAAAGCACGTACATGGCTGTCAAGATAAGTCCTAAAATTTAGACAATTTATGCGAGAATCATGAAGACATTAGGGTTTCTTTCCTACCCTATATAAGCATATCATTAGCACAAAATTGAGGGGGAATCAGACTGAAAGAGGAAGAGATAAAATTAATTGTCATGGCCGCCATTTGCTTTATTTTTCTCTTGAGATTTTTGTTGTCCATTATACTTATAGGTAACTACATTCTCAAGTAGGGCTAGAGATGAACTTGCACATTAGATGGTATTTTTAATTTATTTATGTATTTGATTTTCTATTACTAAAACTCTTTTGTTTTATCATTCTTAATTCATTGTTGATGTTTTCTTCTCCGAATAATCATAGAATTTATTCTGTTTATGGGTCTAATCATACTTTTTCTATTGAATGGATTAGGTCTTTGATTATGTTTGGATCAATTATTTATTTATATTAATTTAATTCTTTGCTGCAATATGACTTCCTAAGTATATTGTTGTCGTTGGATTTTCTCAATAGTGATAATAATTTACGTATGTTAAAAAGTGGTGAATGATTTTTCATAGGGTTACAATTGGTTTAATCTTTATAAATCTATACCTTTGGATTGAAAATTTTGGGAATTCAGTTCCTAATTGAGTTATTCAATGAATTAAGAATAATTAAAATACTAGATTTGTGCAAGGGATTTCCAGCACTTTACTGTTTGTCAAATTTGAGTACTTTTTCCATTAGTCACTTTGTTTCACTTTAATTTGCCTTTAAAATTAATTGTCGTTCTCCATTAATCATTTAATATTTTTCTTTAGTTTCTTTGATCCTTCTACTATTTTTTTAATTTGTCTTTCTGTATAATCGACACCCCAAAGTTGTACTACAACTACTGCGTTATTCTTTGGGCATAATCAGTTACCTGCCCCCGTTTATGACAATTAAAGGTATAATCCACCTAGCATGTAACTAAGAATGTGCAATATTCGCATTAAAATTACCAGTTTACCCTCTATAAGTGGAAAATGACCATTTTATCCCTAACTTAAGAATTTTAGATCCTAACTCAAAAAATTACCAAAATTTACATTCCTAATGTAAATTTTGTCCTAAACTCAAATATCAAGTTAGAAAATTTAGAAACAATCACAACTATGAAAAACACCAGAAGGCCGAAACTTCCAAAGGTCATATCTCTTGATTTTTGTTATAATTTCATCGAACTCCAAAAATTATTATTAAACCAAAATATTGCAACATGGATCCTCATATCCTAAGCTTAGAAACATGCTTAAAATATCCAACAAAATCTACTTCACAAATACAAAAGTTTTTATGCAAAAGATCCATACTTTTAACCAAAACACAAGACCTTGAATCTCAAGGTTTTGACCTTTATCAAAACATTTCCAAGAACTTCCAAAAATTTAAAACTTTCTTCTAACATGTTCACAACACATTAATAAGAACTAACATGCTTTGAATCAACACATAAAAGTCACCAAAAATCACAAAATCTCACTTGAAGTACTCGGCTCCAACAGTTAGTCAAAAACAAAATTGTTTTCTCAACTTTGCTTTGATCAAACACTTGATCCTAGATATACCATGATGAAATATTCAAACCAACAACATCATATGGTTTAAAAATGTGTCCTAAAGTAATCCTAAGTATTCAACTTAAAATCACATGACTAAAACTAATCCAAAACATGGATTTAGCCAAAATATCAAACATTTTACCTAACCAAGTATTCTCTTGCATAAAAATCGTATCTTCACAAATCAACACCTATAATATTCAAAACAACATTCTAACATGTATATCCAAGGCTTAGAATAATCAACTAAAAATATCAAATCCATTTGAGTAAGACTAAACCACAAAAGATCCAAGCTTTCTTAAAACAAAAACAGCTTTTCTCCTTCTAGTTTCTTGTTTCGAGACCTGAGAAGATCTTTCATCAAAAGCCTTTATCACACAATGAGTCCTTAAAAAACATTCATATAAACATGTTAGAAACACAACATAAATTGTTTGGACCAAGATCTGTTCATTAGCTCGGTCAAAAATTCGAAAATACAACATACTATCCAGTTTATCTCCCAGATTAACCTTTCTATTATTAAAACAAGTTTTTACCAATCAAATGACAATGAAATGAAACAAAAAATGTATCCACAGAAACTATACACAAATAGGAACAACTTTCATGAAGAAAGCTTAGTGATATAAAATGGATGATTGGATGCAATAATGTTTTGCTTTGGTGGTATGATCTCATACCTTGATTTCCTTCACATTTCCATCTCATGATTCCTCTTGGTGTCAAGATTCTAATACTATTCACCAAGTGTGGCTAAGATCTAGCCAACTGTCCAAATAAAACTTCTCTAACCTAATTTAGACTCTCCATATTTTGATTTTGAAAACACAGCACATGGTGCTACTATTGAAGTTACTATTCACTCCAGAAAAAGTAAAAATAAACTTTGCACTGCAAAATCTTAAATACACACACTAAACTAATTGTGCAATTCGATTATCAAAATTCAACAAATAAACAAAATGCGTTTTCGAACAAGTATTTTGTTCAAAAATTGAAATTGAGTTTATTGTGACACAAAATCTTAAATAATAAACTGAGTCTAATGGCGTAGACCATATTACATTCTGACCCTTCTAACTATCTCAAATAATAAAAAATGCGCTCCTACCACCATAGTGAGTGGAAACACTGACTATGTTGACAAACTACAACCTCTGTGATTGGTCGATTTATGAAAACTTATGGAGTTTTCATGAGGTTCTTAAAGCCTATAGAAATTCAACTCTTCAATTTCTAGCAGTCGTTTACAATAAGGATCATGTTTACTGATCATATTCTCGCAAGAAAACTTTCTCACATTCTTCTTTGACCTAGTTTTTATTTATCCAAATAAATTTGTATGACCAAACAATTTTCTTCAAATAATGTTTCAAATTTGAATCATAAATCCATCACGCCTCAACCACCTAGGCTATTAATTCCATGATAGGAGCAAAATGACATTTGATTTGTAGGACTGATATTGAGGGCATTGTAGAATCAAAGACTCTCAATGCTTAATACGTTCCCTCTATTACAATCATGACTTAGAGATTATTAGCGAGAGTGAGTGAGATTGATTGGCTTAACAATCAAGTTCCTAAATTGCATATGATGCTTGCTTATCAAAACAAAAAGAATAAATGGTTAAAATAGGAAAACAAAGAGTTGGAAAATTTGACAAACTGGTATGCTTGTGACCTTCAACCAGGAGTAGGGGAGTTGAAAAGAGAGATAGCTCAAATTGAATGCTAACAGGAGTGGATAATGGCAGAGGTTCAGCGTTTAGGTGAAAAATAATGTTCTAAGAAGACTGAAAAAATGGTGGGGACAAGCTGTATTTAATCCCATTGGTCTAGAAAATAATGTTTGACAAAAGATATAAAGAGATATGACATTTTTTTGTGCTCATGTTTATATTCACTTGGCCAGCTAAACCATATGAGAAGAGGCACCATGTGGTGAGGTTCTAGACTACCACAATGGAATCAAATTGACTCGACCAGTTAGGCCCCATGAAGAGTGGCTTATGGCGCGTGAACTAGAGCTCCTAAAGGAGAATGAGTTGAGATGTGTGGCCAAGTCTAGTAAAGCAGCAAGGCCTAATGAAGACATGAGATGGAGGCATTGCTCATCATAATCATCAACAACTTCAGCTAAAAGGAAAGAACACTGGTGGAGGGACCTCCAAACCCACCAAAAGAGGTTGAACTAGACCTAAACAAGTTTGTCAATGCCTACTTCGACTCTTATGACGAGCAATTACCACTACTACCCGAAGCGTAGCACGTCCAAGGAATCAGAGAATCCCTAACCATCAGTCTTTAAACCAGCTACATGCAATAAGGATGAAAACTAACGTAAAGTTCTTGACCACCCTTTGATTTGGTTACAGTCATAGTAGCTTTGTCCAATTTTGAGGACGAAATCCTCTTTTAAAGGGTGGAAGATGTGAGAACAACGTCCAATGTTGGTAGGATCACCTTGTGCAGCAGCAACTTAACCATATTGATCCTCATAATCTCAGGCGAGCAGGGTGAGCAAAGCCAAGGGCGAGTAAAGGCTAGACAAGCACAGCTCTGGGCGTGGAAGGACAAGGGCTAGCAACATGATAAGTATACATGGCACTGACCGTGTAAACTAAGCGAACACAACATTTGGGTGAGCAAAGAATAGACAAGCATAGTGCAGCATGGAGAAAGAATAGGTGGACACATTGAGCAAGCAATGCATAGTACGAGCAGGATTTGCAAGCAAGGGATTAGGCTTACTACGTGATAGGTGACTAACACGTAAAGTGATACAAGTCTAAACAGGTGCTCAAAAAATAGTTTCTCGCCTAACCGTGTGTGACGCCCCCAAATTTCGCTTGGGATCAGACAGACATCCGAAGCATCGGGACATGCAACACAATGTTATTTGCCCCAGTTCATGACATATAAGATGTAGTGTTCCTAACATGCATCTAGCATTATGCAATATTTGCAGTGGATAATTTTTTCTTCAGTAATACTATGCAAACAAACTTATAATATCACAAATAATTAAAGCGTAAACCATTCATACTTAATAAAATAAATATCCACGATTACAGTACGGGTCTCAGAAGACTATAATCTCAAAATATTGGATATCTGACTCCATAATTACATTTCCAAAATACACTATTGGGTTAGTTCGTTGAGTAACTCGACTAACGATGCCAAAATACTATCTAAAGACCTAACTATGAAGGCTGCAAGCTCTGCGTTGTGTCCACGGCATCTAGTCAACCTCCTCTAGTTTGTCAGTGTCTGCTCCCTGCTCTGAGCCTGACACATCGACTACCATTAGGGGGAATGGTAGTTGGGATTACCACGGTGAGATTTGACTACAAATCTCAACAAGTTAACAGGAAACTTTTACACAGGTTAATGATGCATGCATGGCAGTAAAAGCACGAATGCATAATCAAAGTCAATAGTAACATAACATAACTTGACATAACATGGCATGAAATAATAAGCATAACATGACTTGACAGAACATGGCATGAGCTAACATAACTTGAACTAAAACTGAAATTTAGCTTGACCTGACATAACGTGTACGTGAACTTAAACATAACATGGACTAACAACATAGCATGAGCGTAAACTTGAAACATAACATGGACTTGAAACATAGCATGAACGTGAACATACATAATTTGAACATGAACTTGAACATAAAATGAACCTAAGCATAACATAACATAAACGTGAACTTGAAATATAATGTGAACATGAACATGACACAACATGAACGTGAACGTGAATGTGAACTTGAACATAACATGAATGTGAACATAACCTTACATGAACGTGAACTTGAAACATAACATGGACTTGAAACATAGCATGAACGTGACATAAACTTAAAACTTGAAACTTGACATAAACGTAAACTTGAACATAACATAACGTGAAACATGACTTGAATGTGAAATATATGAACTTGAAATCTTATTCAATAGACTTAATCATTTAAGTGACCATACAGGTGCTACACGGGTCCCCTTGAGGCATGTGTCCCTATCGATTACCGCATCACAATACATGTATCTATACTAGTTGTGAGTGCGTTAATACATACTCCACAATTGTTATGGCCCCACGTATTCTACATGTCACAATTGTTGTGTCTCACGTAATGTATGCTCCACAGTTGTTGTGGCCCCATGAATTGTTTGCGCCATACGTGCTGTGGACACACGTAAAATAAAGTATGGCTCCATCGGCGTTAGTGCCTAGCGCGCTCCGGTGACTAGCTAGTTAGGCCTCATTCGCAACCTGTTAACTGTACTTCGTCAACCCAGAAAATTTCACACCTATTTAAACACTCCATCATGAACAAAAGAGTTCCACTAGGATATTACTCCATCCTAGCACTTAGAGTCGTGATTGACATGAATAATTTAACAAGACTGTTGAGACAAGATGCCATGAATACGAAAAGACAGAAGTCCTGACATAGCGTAACGTGACATGAACGTAAGATGACCGACATGACATTCTTTGAGACATGAGTGTAATAGACAATATTTCGTAACATGGCATAACATGTGACAGTAAATATTACATGACATGACACATATGTAACAGATGGCATAAGTAATGTGACATACTTGCAATAGATAGTAACATGTGACAGAATATATTATATAACAGATAAGTATTTTGTGACATAATAATTCATGTAAAGATAAACATATAATGACATGGAATTGCATGAAATATAGAACAACATAAAAATATAAACTATAGTTTCCTTACCCATCACACATACATAGTAAACTGATAGTAAGTTAAGAACTACCTTACCTCGATCGTCGCATTCTATGAGAATAAAGCGCGAAACACGAGGAACTGTAAGAGAGTATTCTAAAAGTTAAAAATTTAATTACTAAAAATTAGAAATTTGAAAAGAGAAAATTTAGAGTAAAATTATCATTTTACCCTCTACATGTGGGAAAATGACCATTTACACTTAACTTAAGGATTTCACATCCTAATTCCAAAAATTACCAAAATTTATATTCCTCATGTAAATTTTGTCCTAAACTCAAATATCAACTCAGAAAAATTTAAAATCATACACAACTATTAAAACTTTATAGGTCCGAAATTTACATAAGCTATATTTCTCTTGATCTGTTGCAATTCCTTCAAATTTTAAAAACTCATGATCAAATCAAATTTTTGCAACAAATATCTTTCCATCCTAAGTTTAAAACACACTTAAAATATATATTAAGAAAAAGCTAATTATCAATACCAAACTTTTTGTAAAAAGATCCAAACTTTTTAACAAAAGTAAACCCTTAAATCACAAATTTTAACCTTAATAAAAGCATCTCCAAGAATTCCAAAAAACATCAAATCTTACTTCTAACATATTCATAACATCATCTTAAGATAAACCATGCTTTAAATCATCAAACAAAAGTCATCAAAAATCACAAAAAAACACTTGGAATTTTTGGTTTTACACTTAGTCCAAAAATAGAAACTTTTTTCTCAACTAACTTTGATAAATCTCTTGATCCTTGGCTTAAAGAAATGTGATCTTCAAACTAAAACATCACATGGTTTAAAAATGTGTCCTAAATAAGATCCAATCATCAAACTTAAAATCACATGGCTAAAACTGAATAAAACATGGATCTAACTCAACAACATCAAATCTTAGGCCTAACCAAAATTTTCTTCCATAGAAAAATCATATCTTTGGAACTAATACTAAATATCTTCAAACTAACATCATAAAATGCAAACAAGAGACTTATAATTATCACATAAAAATATCAAAGCCTTTGGAGTAAGATTAAACCACGAAATATTCAAACTTGCCCAAAACAGAAACTGTTTTTCCACTTCCAGTTTTCAAGTTTCTAGATCCAAGGAAACCTATCATCAAAAGCTTTAGTCATGCAATAAAACTTCAGTGAACATTCATAAACACATGATAAAAATGCTCCATAAAATTTTCGGATGAAGATATGTCCATTAGCTTGGTCAAAAATTCCAAAACATAACATACTCTCCAGTTTCACTCCCACAATAACTTTTCCATGGTTAAAAATACTTTTGACCGATCAAATGAGCATGGAATGAGACAAATAAGATATCCACGGAAACTAGACTGAAATACGAACAACTTTTATGAGGATTCATCATGCAAAAATACCTATAGGGGTTCAAAAATCACCACGTAAGAAGATCTAGAAATCTGCCCGAGAGAGCTCTTTTGAGTTTCTCTCTAAGAACGAGGTGAAAAATGATGAAATGAAAGAAAGGGTGCCTTGCACGCCTCTAGACTTCTAAAGGGTGAGGTATGGGCTTGAATGACCCTTGATTGGAGGTGGCTATGTGACATAAAGTGGAGGGGGAGTGGGCTGCTGTTGCTGCCTTCTAGAAGGGGTGTGATGAGGTGGCTCTTTCCCTCACATCAAGGAAATATTTGGGGCGGCCAAGGGCAGTGGATGGCCTGCCATATGGGGGGAGAAAACTTCTTCAAGAAGTTTTGTCAAGGTGGCCAAATTCGTGGGTCATGGTGGGCCTCAACCAAGTGGGCATCAATTTGGGGTTTAAAGGGGGTTTGGTTAGGGTTTGAGATGCTATTAAGCCCAAATCAAAATTTTCTTAGCCCAATCAAATTTTCAAGGTTTAAAAGGTTGGATAATGATTTCATAACAAGAATTTGAGAAATTAATAGCATGTGTAAGTGATTTAATCAAGTGATTAAACACAATGCTAGAAATTGGATTAAAAAGGGTTTGGAGGCCAACTTTAGGGTTTGGGGAAATCGTTTAGGGTTTCTGTTTCAACCAAGATTTTGGGGTTTCAATTGGATTCCAACCATTTAGGGTTTCACTAGGGTTGAAACCCTCCTTGATCTGACAAAAAATTGGTTGATCAGATGAAAAAGAATAGGGTTTCGCTTAGGTGGCATGATCTCATACTTTGATTTCTTCATAATCCAACTCATCTCTTTGAGCCAAGTGTCTAATACTATTCACTATGTGTCTTGCCAAGTGTCCAAATAAAACTCTTCTAACCTAATTTGGACATTCCACACTATTATTTTGAAAACATTACACTTGGTGCTTTTATCGAGGTTACTATTCCCTAAAACAAATGTATAATAAACTTAGTACTAAAAAATCCTAAATATTCATATTAACCTATAGTGAAAATTGTTTACTAAAATTCAACCTCGAAGTGCCCCTAAAACTAATTTCGCAATTTTTGAACAGGCGTTTCGTCTGAAATTATGAAAATGGGTTATTAAACCACAAAATCCTAAATAATCAACTGAGTCTAATGGTGTAGACTATAATGCATTCTAACACTTCTAACTATCTCAAATAATTAAACTCATATTTCTAGCACCATAGTGAGTGATAACATTGACTATGTTGACAGACTAAAACCTGTGCGATTGGTCGATTCGTGAAAATTTATAGGATTTTCATGAGGTTCCTAAAGTCAATAGAAATTCTACCAATAAATTTCTAGTGGGCTATTACACCGTGAGTCTAGGCTAGTTCTCGAGCCACATTGTCTATGCTTATATGAACCCAAGTGAGGGTTGGGAGAGTTTTGGAAGTTTACTCAAGTCGACCAAATGGCCCCGCAGAATCTTTATTTTGTGAATATGACGCCATTGCGAGAATGTTCATAGACTCACTTTCCGCCTGACCATGTGCAAGGACTTTATCAACACTTGTACGACATTCATAAGCAGAAGATTGGAGGACCAACCTCATTTGAGGAGTTCATCCCTCTATGGCCGAGCTTTTGGATAACAACTACATCATTATTGTCTTTGTCACCCCCTCAATTTGGCATACACTTGGACAGTTGGATACTCGCCGATCAATGGACCAATCCTACGACGAGTGACAAGGAACTTGCGATGACATCCCTTCCTTTTAGGTCTCCTCTCCAGTCATCTCCTTCTTTCACTTTTCCTGTTTCTAAAAAACTCATAATTTATTCTCTCTCTCTCGTCTATTTTATGTTCAAACTAAGAAGGCCCTTTCATTCCCAAAGTTTCAAACACACACACTTAAACGTAGGAGGACTTTAGCGGCACTAGCACTCTCGGTTTGGAATTCTGAACAACAAACGATTGGCCAAAGCTCTAATTGTCTGAGGTAAGTGTTATTCACGACGATGCTTACAATGTATGTTACATTTAGTTCAAGTATATAGCTTACGTATTGATCTAATAGGAAATAATCTTGTTATCTTACATCTCACTAACTCTGGATTTTGCTCTGCTAGTTGTTTTGTGTTTTCAATGCATGTACAAAGATTATTCATGTGATTTCATGGTTTTACTTCACACTTGTTTTTGGACGAATTTTCCTATATATTGAATGTGAGTTTTGTAAACCTTTAGAATATTATGCTTCGGTTTTGAGATGATATTTTAAGGGGATGTTGGTTGTCTTTAACAAAAGGGTGTATGTGTCTCGCGACCCCAAGCCTAGGTGAGGTATTATCTCGGTACAACTCTCCAGCTCAGTTAGGAGTGTGTAACAATCGAGTGACA
The DNA here is from genome assembly GCA_003123785.1 of Pterocarya stenoptera. Lineage (NCBI taxonomy): Eukaryota > Viridiplantae > Streptophyta > Magnoliopsida > Fagales > Juglandaceae > Pterocarya > Pterocarya stenoptera. The sequence continues at coordinate 159,461 of QEOT01001949.1, forward strand.
TCCCTGGGTTGATGTTGGGCTATCAACAGACTCGAGTAGGATGGTAACGTTCTTGGGTCAAGCCATAATTCTCTAATGGTGAAGGCTAGAGATCGCTTGTGGTGAAGGATGGGTATGCCAATCCAAAGCAATTTTGGAGATGAAATCATACTTGCAATCGTAACCTGTGGTGTGGACCATTTTTGGGGATTTGGAGCATATGGTGTGGCCTTGCTATTTTAAATACATAAATACCTAAACATTCATGTTGCTCAGGATGGTGCATACCCATGAAGCAAAAATTTGTTTGCTTGGGTTCTCTCATCTCTGTAAGCATGCATCATTGCTCGAATCCCTTATGTTTTATACTTAGCATTATTCACTATCATTACATGTATTATATGATTTGTCAAGACTTTTAACTTACTGAGATTTCTTAACATCTCACACTAGTAGTCCCACTAAGGTTTTGTTTCATTGAAACCATAGACTTTGATATAGATTTAGGTGATAAGAGCGTTTACAAGTAGGAAGACCCAAAAGAGCCCAAGGAGAGATGTGGTGGGGTTGGCCCCCCATCCCTCAACTCCAGGTGTGCTAGATGCACGTGGGCTTATCCCACCCATTCTCACTTGTTGAAGGCCATTGCTCGCCATAGCAACATGGCTCACCCATCGTAAGCTGGCTTGTCACCTTTGGCTGCCACCACTTTGCCTGTTTTACATGTATGGCTGTGAACCGAGACCATTCTAAGTCGGGACCACATGGTGGGTTGTATCTTGCCACTAGTTGCAATGCTTGCCAAAAATGAGCCATTGTTGCCATTGTTAGGGACCACCTCACTTGTGGCTTTGAGCAACATGCCTGCCACAAGGGACTTATGACCGGCTAGGCTCGTCTGTGGGGTCACGTGGTGCCCAATAAGCTCACCACCTACGGAAAATTGTGAAAGGTTTGAGCTTGCCCACTAAGCTTCACCAAGGCATAGACTGTGCACCAATATGGCCAACTCGTTCATGGAACCACTGATGAGTGGCAAAGCTCACCCCATTTAACTCGAGGTCATTTCCTTCCGCCTGGTGCACTTGAACTCAACTATGACTTCTCCTAGGAAACCTCAATCAATGGGTTGAGCTCTAAAGCTCGTCCTCTTCCATTCTAGCATGACTAGCCACCATACACATCCCACCATGCTTAGGACTATCTATGAAAACAAGGGATGAGAATATTGCATAGTATATGGCATGACGTCCATTCAACATGCAACTAGAATCATAACGTTGGCCGATTCACCCGCCAACCCACCTAAAGGCACGGGCAGGCATTACACCCTACATGTGCCCCTAAACTTGACCAATGATCAGGGCCCACGGGCACCCAACTTGAAGGCGACCACAAATTTCATCAATCACTTTATGCGAAGCTCCTAAAAGCTTCGATGGTAGGCTAAAGGGTACTAATTAGTGAGAGAGCATTGAGCTGGCCCTTCACCCAGAAGCACCCAGACAAGGTTTAACTCGCTCAACAACTCTAAGGTGGGATAACAACAAATGGCCCGTCGTGTCCCACCATTACTGCCAACCATGTTTGCAATGGTCACCAGTCTAGCTTGACACTGGTAACACAAATTACTCACCACTGTGTGGAAAAAATTACTTAATACCATCATGCACATGAAAAGGGATGCACAAACAAGCACGGAAAGTCACAACAAACAAATCACTCAATGGCAAACAATTTCCATCAGGCCAAAAACACTCAACTACGATGAATCTTCGTCAAGCAAAAATTGAAAGCAATGATAACAACTTAAATGTCCCGGGCTTGCCTCTCTCAAAACTTGCTCTTTGAATTTTGTTTCACACTAACAAATTTGACGATTTTCCCCATAAAACAGGTCAAATCTCCATGAGACTCCCAGGGAATGAATATGTAGAAACACAAAGATGGATAAGCGATACACTTTGCTCGTTGTTCTTAACAAAAAATAAGTTCAGGCAATCCATATCCCAAACAAGAGCAATAGGAAGAATAAATGGAACAAAGAGCACTTACAATGGTGATCAACCCTCGTCGGATAAAAACATTGGAAACCTGACCACTTGAGTTTGAGCACCAACTACGGGGTTGCCCTTGAGTGCTTGCTCAGGTACATCGTACCTTTATTCTCACCAAAGTAAGGCCAAACTCAAGCCTCACCTAGGCACCTCTAGCCCTCACCGCTAATGGAGTCAAGCCACACTTGAGCACAATATAATGCCACTTGGTTCAGGTTTGCACTTCTCACACTCGTGGTTTGGTCCATTTACACTAACTAGTTTGTTTTTTAGTGAAAACTTCTTAAGAGAGCAGACTAGCCAAAGAGTTGAATATTCGGGCTCCCCCCTGGGCGCAACCAAGGTTAACACATACGTAAGCGATAGAAGTTAAAATTTGCACCTCAACAAAGTTGTCTCAGTGATAATGTTAGCTCCTGCACATGTAACCAGGGCTAACATACACACAAGATAGTCGGGCCGCCCTAGAGTCAAGCACTTGGGTACCTTCAAAACAATTGATTGAAGCTAATGCATTGCACATGTGATGGGGACTAGCACTAAATGTAGGGCCGCGTAAGAGTCAAGCGCTTGGGGCTCTGCTAAACATGCAACCATGGTTAACACTTGCACCTCAAGAGAGATGTTGAGCAATCCTACCGCTGGCTCAGGAAGAATTTTAATGCATGTGCATGCAAACGGGGGTAACACTCACACAAGAAAGTAGGGTCGCCCCAGAGTCAAGCACTCGAGCCCTTGCAAAATAGGTAATTGAGGCTAACCCACTCGCATGCAACCGAGGTTAGCATTTGCACCACCAACAATCAAGGTTAATGTACATTCATGTGATTGGGGTTAACAAATGGCAAGCCTGCTTGGATCCCGGGGTTAACTCTTGGGCCTCAGCAAAGTGACTGATCAATCCTCCCACTACCTCCACAAAGTGATCGAGCAATCCTCTTATGCCTCAGCGAGAAATGTTAGCTCACACACATATGACTATGGCTAACTCTCTTGCCATAACCGCTGCAAGCGGGACACCTCCAAGAACGAGCATTTGAGTTCCATATCAGCCTCATGCTATGTAACTCCCTGCTCCTTTCTTCCTCCTGTTCCATATCAGCCCTCTCTCTTTCTCCCTCACTTTTTCCCAGCTCTCTCTCTCTCTCCTCCCTCTCCTTTAGCTTACCCAATACGCAGCTCCCTCTCTCACCGATCCACTCCACAGCCTAGCGTTGCCGTGAGCGGGTAGGTCTCACCTCCACCACCACCGGCACCTGCTCCCTCCAGCGAGTCTCCTCTCACCAATCTCCCTCTATCACGCTCTCCCTTTCTCTCGCAAGGAAGTGTAAGCCCGAATGGGCTTGGCATCCACTGAACCGTTGTGTGCGGTCCTCCAGCACCACCACCTCCAAGGCAGCCTCTCCTCCCACCTGCCATCCTCCTCTAGCAAGCTTGGCCACCATCTCCCCGCCGACTGCTCCCTTGCACGTACAGAGCTCCCTCCATGCACGGGTTCACTATGCACATCCCTAGTGCCGCCATGCACGGCCACCCAGGCCATTGGACACCACCATGAGCTTCCCCTGGTCTCCCCCTTCCTCCTCCTTTGAACCCACGGCCAGTAGGCCCCTCCTCCACCTCTCGGTGTCCCTCCCTCTCATGCACGATTTTCCCCTCATCCACCGCTGTACACTGCCACCCACGGCGGGTGACCACCCTCTCCGGTATCCTCAGGCTACCACCAAGCTATCTCGACCATCCATGGCCTTGATCTACCACCCATGCTCCCTCACTCTCCCACGGCACTTCTCCCTCTCACACATGGCCAGCCCCTCTTTCCACCACCGTGAACCACTGCACCACCACCACCGAGCCTCCAAGGCTCCACTAGCAGCCTCCATTGACCTCTCTTGGTCTAACCCTAAGCTCGAACCATCACTTTATGTGGCGGTTAGTCACTACATGTGATGGACAGTCTCTGCCCGTGACTGACCACCATTGCACACGGCCAAATCTGCAGTGCTACGCCCCTTGCCACCATCACAAGGCCACCATGAGCCTTTCCAAGACCACACCTAGCTATCCAAAAGCCTAAACAGCCACCGTACATGGTGTAACCGCCACATACGACCCTTCCGGCGTCTTCAACTGTGACGGCTAACGAGCAACGCATGGGTTATCCCGTCGATGATTATAACTCTCTATCTCTCGTTATTTATGTTATATGCTAGTTAGTTGGCTTAGTTGTGGACTGTGCTGTTAGTATTACGGAGTGGCTATGTAGTAAGGTGTTGTGATGTGTCGTGACGTGAAGTGTTGGGCCTAGTTGGGAAGTGTGCTGTGTAGTGGTGTAGACTATGCTATAAAGTGTGGTTGTGGCTTATGTGCTATAGTAGTGGTATGGCTGTAGTCCGAGGTGACGAGCATTGCCGTGTAGTCGGCTTATAGCTGGGAGTATGTCCGAAGTGGCTGAAAAGTATCAGAGTAGTGCAGTGGAAGCATGACTAGGCAACATCACGAAGTGACGTGGCCAAGTAGGAAGTCGTGTGGTGATGAGTTAGTATGTATGTCAGGTGACGTGATGAGGTCACGGTGTAGCTTGGAAATAGTCTCGAGCTATATGGCGTGACATAAGGTGTTGTTATGAATGAAGTCCTATCGTGTCAAGTGTTGGGATGAACTGTCATGAGGTACAGCTAGCATGAAGAGTATTGCTAGCTGGGTTATGAGAAGGTTGGTATCAAAGTATGGCACTTGCCATACGAGCTTGTGACCAATGTACTATATGTTGGTCTTAGGTAATAAAGGGGTAAGGTACGTGCGTTATCTGGTTAAACACAAGTGCCAGACGGATCTACCATTTATAATGGGTGACTTGTCTTACGTATGGTTACACGATGCTTAAGTTTCAGAGTGGCTTAGAGCCGTGTGACGTGAATGGATGGTCATGAGGATTAGAATGAGCTAAGATACATGAAGGTAAGGACGAATGTACTGTCTAAGAATGGGATGTGTGACTTAGTCCATCTAAGTCATGCATCCGTCTAAGAAGAATGAGACAGAGGTCTTAGTGTCTTAATCCTAAAGTGAATCATGGGTTCACCCTAGCGAGTAAGCACTCAAAGTAAAGCATTGAGGTTAAAAGAGGTAATGACCGTAAATAGGTCCCCGAAGGTTTTATCATAGTAAAGGATAGGTAAGAGTACATGATAGAAGGAGAGTGTTCTAAGTAAAGCATAGCTCTATTTCTAATTCAATTGCTTATGCACTAGATAGAGAATGACGTTAAGGTTATGTGTATGCATGTAGGTTGCCATCTGACACGCGCATGAATGGACTGTATGGTATGAAAGTAGCATGGAGTCCAGGTAAGCGTTATGTTCATACTCTTCTAGAGTTTTCTAAAACATACGAAAAAGAAAACAAAACGCTTTTCCTAAGAAAAAGAAAGAAAAGAAATGCTTTCTCTCTAAAAAGGAAAATGTTTTATGAAAATGCACACAAAGCATGACGTTTTAAAGTATAAGTATGTACGGTCCTCTTTGGCAGCCCCTTTTCACGCAACCAAAGTATTAATTGTACGCATGTGAATGGATGACTATACGCATTATCTATTATATGTATTTTTCACAAAAAGACATGTCATGAAAAGATGATTTTTTAGGCTCTCACCCGAAACGACGTTTTCTCACAAAAAGATATTTTCTCGTGAAATGATGTTTTTCTCAAGAAAGCATAAAATGAATGAAAAGAATGAAAAGATGAAAGCTCATGCTCATGCACTTGAACGGATGAAAGCCTCAGCTCTTTAGAGCTGACATGAATGCATGAATGTAAAGGAAAGAAAGGCATGAAACATTTATGTATGAAAATACGTTATGGCCATATGAATGAAAGGGGTACCCAATGAATGAATGGGCAGATTGCAATGTCGGGCAGTAATATCTGATAGTGCACCCAGTACTGCACCCTGACGGAATGGGATTCCAACCCATGGCCATGGGTGAATCCATTGGCCATAGGGCCGCTAACCCTAGCACGCGGGGCGTAATAGTGTGCACTGGCCTATGAAAGTGAAAAGAAAAGCAATGTATGTATGCATCGCATTCTTCAAGAAATGAAGGGAGTGACGGGAGAAACGTTTTACGTAAAAAAAACCGTGTTTATAGAAGAAAACCCCCGTCCATTGATGTTTGCAAATGAAAGCATGTATGCATGTACGTATAGTATGTATGGAATAATAAATGCATGACTAAAAACCTATGTTGCTATATTTTAACTGTATGAAGTAATGCTTATTGAGTATTCGACTCATTTTAGTTTTTATGTGTGCCTCTCCCTCCCAACAGGAAGCTAAATGAGCAGTACGCTTCAGGACAGACATGGCCCAAGGGGAAGAACACGAAGGTCTAGGCATGAGGGTTTTAAATGTATGAATGAACTTTTATTTTAAGATTTATATTTTCCACTCTTTTATCCCAAAAGCACATTTTATTTTCTTTTATAACATAGAGTCTTGCACCCTGGGAAGGACAGTAAAATGTTTTAAATCGAATGGTAATTCCCGTCATCTTTTCTAAAATATTTCATAAAAACACCCACCACAAGGATGGGCGTTACATGCTGGTTGCCTTTGGAAGTGAGTCAGCGAGTTTGTCAATTGCATGAGATGGACCAGGGGTCAACAGGCTCACTGACCACTTAGCATTGATTACAACAATCCGTGGATATGTAGGCTTTTATGCCAAACTACATAAATTTATGTCTCTCCATTTATTTATATTTTATACGTTTTATTTATTATTTACTTCATACATGAGCATCTGAATATCATACCAATACTCATGCCATCATCGTGAGCTTGGAAGCACCAAACAGTATGTCTTTAGATGTTGTACAAGATTTCTTGCTTTCCCAAACAAGTCTGGAATAAAAGTATATCAACAATAATTGCATTCGTGCTTGCAGAAATAATGTTACCACATATGTAAAAATGAAATGCGTTTAATTTTTGCTGGTGGACTTTAATTGGAAGACTTTCAAAGTCAAGCAGACAATTATTGAAAATAACACAACTACCATGCCATGAGCACTAGTTTTTCAAATACATTGCACTGTATGTCTGATACGCTTTCTTTTGATTTTAGGAATTCTCTTTTCAAGTGCATTCCGCGTACGATTCTCTACTCTTTTTCCGCGTGCACGGGGCGAGAGTGAAAGAAGTTATAGATCAGAGATCAGCTGGCCTGGAAGAGTAACTAAAAATTTACTTGGATTGAAGAGAAAGATGGATTACAATATATTCTATTCTAAAAATTTTCAAGATTTGGTGGACGTCCATTGAAATTATAATATATTCTATTCTTAAAATCTTCTTGGCTGTGAAAATGGAATCAAATTAAGGATAATCATATGATCAATCAACTTGAAAAATCGAATGATCAAGAGAATACTTAAAGAAATCATGAACCTCAACTACTAATTTTAGGATTAGGGTGCTGCCGTGACGAGCCACTATCTCCCACTCAACATCAATACTATTGGTGAGCCATTCGCATGTTGAAAAATGTGGAATTGAAAGTTGTCCATATTAGATCATTATTTGTGCAAAAGCTTAAACTGATGAAAACTTATGAATTTAATTATTTAAATTATATTTTAGCACTCATTCTTACGTGTAGACTGGCCATACTCCCTGTCAATATATAAGAGGTCCTGAAACATAGAATATTTAATTAAATATGTAGAATATAGAGTCATAATTTTGATTTAAGATTTTTGCTTTAATATAATCTGTTAGAGTCTGCTCTCTACTACACACTCTGGCGATTGGTGGAGGAGGAGTTTGTTAGTCAGTTTATTCCTTTTCTGGTTTTCGAATTTGGCAGGGCAGTTGTAGATTCACTGTTCTTGCTTCACTGCGAGTTCGAGGAGGTGATATGGAGGAGCTGGAAGAGGTTTGGGAACGTCTTAGGCTGAATAAGGAAGAGAATGTGCCGATTACGATAAATGTTGGGGAGGAATTCATGTTGAAGGCTAAATGCAGCTTGGTGGGGAAGATTATAGCAGACAGAACGATCGAGAAGGAGGTGGTGAGGCGTACTATGGAGAAAATATGGAGCGTTGGAAAACCTCTGGTGTTTCACGAATTCAGAGCAAATTGCTTCATCATTACTTTTGTGAATACTGGCGATAGGAACAAAGTTTTGAGAGGTAAGCCATGGCTCTTCGATAATCACTTGTTTGTTTTGAAATTGTTCAATGGTATCACCCAACCAAACAAAATCAGTTTCGAGGAGGAGTTTTGGATTTAGTTACACATTTTACCCCTTGCCTGTATGAGTAAGATTGTTGGAGAACAGATAGGTAGCTCTGTGGGGGAAGTTGTGGATGTAGATGTGATGGAGGATGCTGGGTTGGGGAAGATTTATGAGAGTTCAAGTTCTATGTGATCTGAGGAAGGCTGTGGCTAGAGGGCGTACTGTTAACTTACAGGGGAGAAACTTATGGGTCCCTCTCACGTATGAAAAACTCCCGTGTATATGTTTTAAATGTGGAAGAATTCTTCATTCAGAGGAGGGGTGTTTGGCTAGTGCGAGTGAGGAAAAAGGTCAGTTTGGGCCTTGGTTGAGAGCAAGGTTGAGTAAAAATTATAGATCTGCAGGGATGTCAAAGAGAGGGTCCGAGATTGATGGGAGGGACAACCAGGAACATTTTGAGGCACCAGAGGGGATGGGTGAAAGGGTTGAAAAGGAAAGTAGGCGGAAGTCTGAAGAAAAGGTAGTCCAAAGGGAGGAGGGTCAAGGTGGGAGGTCCTTAGTAGAAGTGAGCTCAAAGTATATTTATATGTCTACTATGGGTGAAGGGAGTGGGGAGGGAGGTCAGTCTGTGAGCAATTTCTCAAATGAGGAGATGTTCTTGAATCCTGATGGAGAAGAGACACTACTTGGGGAGAGTGTAATTCGGGAAAAAATGGAACCTCAGAAACAGGGTCTGTGGAAGAGGAGAGCTTGTGAAAAAATGACTTCAAAACTGGGTGAGAATACAAGAGTGGGGAGAAAGAGAGCTTCTAAAGTTATGGAGGAAGAGAATGGGGTGGGGGAAGAGGAACTGTAGGTTGAAATACGAAGGGGGGAGGGTAATCTTGTTTCTGAAATTGAGTTGGCGGAGGCTAGTTGCCAGCCCCGCCAAGCCCAATGAATCTCATTAGTTGGAACTGCCGAGGGCTTGGGAACCCTCGGACAGTTCGAGACCTCCATCTTTTGGTGGAGGAGAAGAAGCCCAACTTGGTTTTTCTCATTGAAACCAAGCTTAGATCACGTGAGTTGGAGGGGGTTAGAAGGAAGTTATGCTTTGAAGGGTGTTGTGGATGCAGTGGGAAGGAAATGTGGGTTGGCTTTGTTATGGAAGCAAGAGGAGGAAGTGGAAATCTTCAACTATTCCCAAAGACACATCTGTGCCTAGTTTCAGGGGGAAGGGATGGTTAGTAGGTGTTTTCTAACTGGTTTTTCTGGGCACCATGAAACTGCCAAGAGGCAGGAATCTTGGAATTTGCTTAATCTGTTATCACCTTGTGAGTAGGCCCCGTGGTGTGTGTTTGGAGATTTTAATGAAATTATTTCACAAGATGAGAAGAGAGGGGGTAATCTGAGGGATGAGACACAAATGGAGTTGTTTAGAGAGGTGCTGATGGGAAATTCATTGGATGATGTGGGATGTAAAGGGGATTGGTTTACTTGGAGTAATAAGCACTCTGATGATACCTTCACCAAAGTAAGCTTGGATAGGTTTGTAGTTAGTCCCAAGTGGTTTTCGTGTTTTAGAGGGCTAAGGTGGAGGTTCTAGCTGGGAGATGCTCTGATCACAGGCCTGTGCAGTTATGTTGGAAAGCACCTCTGACTCTAAATAGGAGGAAATAGTTTCTGTTCAAATTTGAGGCTAGTTTGGTAAAGGAGGAGGGGTGTGAGAGCCTCATTGCTGAGAATGGGGTAAAGGTGGAGCTTTTACAGAACTAGTGGGAAATGTACATAATTTACTGAAGGGGTGCAGTGGTTCTCTCTCAAATTGGGCTAAATACAGAAGAAAAATAGGTTTAAGGAGATTAATGAGTTATCAAATGAGTTAAAGAGGTTGCAAGAAATGGAGGGACCTCATAAATCTGAAAGAATTAAGCACTGACAGAAAGAGGTGGGTACTTTGTTAGAAATGGAGGATGTGAAATGGAGGCAAAGGGCTAAGTGTAACTGGTACAAATTGGGGGACAAAAACACCAAGTTCTTCCATGATTGTGCCTCACAAAGGAAGAAGAAAAATTGTATTAAATCTGTAATTAACTCTGACCTGAAGGAATGGGTGGATCCTATTGGAATTATGGATGCTTTTCAGAAACATATCAGACATGTGTTCACTTCTACTAATCTCTCTACAACTAAGGTGGAAGCTTGCTTACAAGCTGTGCAGCCGAGAGTTACAAGGGAGATGAATGGGAAACTTCTAAATGAGTTTACTAAGGAAGAGGTAGAGGCTGCTCTAAACCAGATTGAAGCTTTGAAGGCCCTAGGCCTGGTTGGATTTGGGGCTTGTTTCTATCATAACTATTGGGGCATCGTGGGAGAGGAAGTGTGTGCAGCAGTTCTTAAAGTGTTGAGGGGAAGTAGTATGGGGGAGACTTTGAACAGTACATTTTTAGCCCTCATACCTAAGATAAAAGAACCCAAAGCTGTGACTGACTTTAGGCATATTAGCCTTTGCAATGTTTTGTTTATGCATGGCTTTTGTTCATTTTTTTTCCAAGATTCCTTTTACATTTTTCCTTGTAATTAAAGTTCAGCATATAAGTTTTTTGCTAAAGAATAAATGTGAGCCGTAAATAAAGTTTAGTTGAGCTTAGACGATTTTTTTTTTCTGCTGATGTGTCCTAGGTTCTCTGCTAGGGCTTGTTTTCGTAGAGGTTTTCGTTGCATGGCTACCGCTGGGGTTGCCTTGGGTGCCCCGGCCCCGCTAGGAAGTCACTGTTCCTATGTAGATTTGGTTGCGCAATCACCTCAACCTATTCCTGAGGTTGAGGTGCCTCTTCGGCCATTGAAGACGTTTGAAGGAGTGCAGTATGTCTCCTTTACGAAGGAGGAAATTGAGAGATCGGCCCAACCTTTCCGATTTTCCATGATTTTGATGTTCTTATGTAGACAATCTTCATTGGACAATATCCCGATTTCTGTCGTCTTCGGTGGGGGCTGGGTGCTCAACCGGTGATTTCGGCTATGGCTAATCCGAGATCTGTATTTGTGAAGATGTCAAACGAAGAGGACTTTATCAAAGGATTTTCCAGAGAGGTTTCTGAAATAGATGGTGGGCCATATCGCATCTTCTGATGGTCCACAGATTATATTGAAGATCAAGAACCATCCTTGGTGCCAGTTTGGATTTTTTTTTACCAGGTCTTCCTCCGAACTACTATCATGAGTCTTTTTTGTGGAATATTACTTTATCCCTAGGACAGTATATTTGTCGGGATAATTGTATTTGATGTGCTATGAAAACTGATGGTGCAGGGATATGTATCAAGACGGATGTATCTAAGGCCCCATTGGAAGCGTTTTGGATTGGAGTTCTGAATCAGCCGTCGAGTTGGTTACAGTCAGTGGTGTATGAAACCCTTCCGGCATTCTGCTCCTGCTGTTACATGCAATGGCATAATCTGAAAACCTGCATGGGGGATGGAAACAAAAAACAGGATGGGGACAGGAAAGGAAGGTGGAATTGGGGTAGGAAGGATAGAAAGAAGGATGTCATGGAGGCAGCAAATACAGAGGCAGCCTCTAAAAGTATTAATAATGAGAAGTTGGATCATGATTTACAAAAGGATACAGTCATCTGTTTGGATATGGACAGTAAGGACGCTGTGAAGGAACCAGATTTTACAGAGCAACATCTAGGTGAGGGGTAAAAGGATAAACTAGAACTACATTTAGTAATTGTAAATGAAGCTCATGGGGTCTTTCATTGTGTGGAAGATACAGTTTTGCAAGTAGGAAAAGGCAATTGAGGGTGAGAGCAGAAAAAGCTTGCCATGGGCTGTAGAGGCAGAGGGTGATGTTCCACTTTAGGGTGGAAGTGCTTTGGGTGTTGTAGACGTGGGAAGGGTATCTGGTGATGAAGTATGCGACGATTGTGAGCCAGGAGAATTTGTAGAAGTGGAGGATGTTTCGATGGAAAATGAAGGTGAGCATATTAGGAGTTTGCCATGGGCTAAAAGGGAAGAGGGTGATGCCCGTTTTGAGGGTGGAAGTGCTTTGGGTGCTGTGGATGTCGAAAGGGCACCTGGTGATGGGGTGTGTGACGTTCTTGATCTAGGGGATTTTGTATAAGTGGAGGATGTAACTTTGGAAAATGACAGTGAGGGGGGGCACAGTATATGGATTCAATAAGACTCTAAAATGCATGTGGGGATGGAGAACTTGGGGAAACGAAAAATCTGCACTTTAGATTCTGAGCACCTGAGTCCGAACACTAAGATATTGAAGGTTAGAAGATTGACAAGGGCTACAAGCAAGCCCCTTAAGATTAATTTGTGATGAAGCCAATTTTATTTTGGAACTTGAGGGGTGTTAGAACATCTCAAAAGAGGTTGAGTTCTTTAGCCAGAAAGTTTTTGCCAGGAATTATAGCACTAGCGGAACCCTTTTTACCCTCCAACCGTATGGGTGCTTCGCAAAGTATTTTGAATATGAGTGGTAGTGTCTCTAATGAAGATATGGGAGGTAAGATCTGGGTGATGTGGGATGGTGGGGTGCAGGTTTCAGTTATTGCTGTCTCAAAGCAGCATATTACTATTCTCGTGTCTGCTGGTAACAACAGGGCATGTATTTTTTTGGTGTATGCGAAATGCTCGCAGATTGAGCGGAGGGAGCTGTGGCAGTCTCTCACTGATGGTATTGTTGATGCGGTACCATGGATCATGGTGAGTGATTTTAATATCATTCGACATGATTCAGAGCTAAGGGGAGGACAACCTAGGCCAGTTGCTGCTATGGAGGAATTCAATGCATTTATTGAGTCTGCCGGGTTGACGGAAGTGAGATACGAAGGAAATCAGTTCTCTTGGTGTAATGGACGGTCAGGTATGGCTCGAAGATCGTCCCGTCTGGATCGTGCTTTGACCAATACTTATATGAGATAACGTCCATGGAGGACCTCGGACCATGCTCCGGTTTTGACCCATATGGAAATGGAGCATAGAAGTTATGGATTTCCAAGTTTCAAGTTTCACTAAATGTGGGTGTTGCATGAGTCATTTTTGAGCTATGTAGCTTCAGCCTGGGAGGATGGGTTTGAGGATCATGGAATGATGCAGTTAGCTAGGAAATTAAAACATTTGAAGTATGTACTTCGGGTGTGGAACAGAGAGGTTTTCGGGAATACTCGACAGCGGATGTCACACTTTGAGGAGCGCTTGGCAAGGTTGGAAGTTGTGGTGCAAGAAGGGACCAGCGAGGAAGACGAACAAGACTATCTTGTGGCAAAGGCTGAGTTAGATGTTTGGTCCAAGCGTGAAAAGAGTCGGCTTCGCCAACAGGCTAAGCAAAACTGGCTTACTCATGGGGAAGGATCTGCGCAGTTTTTCCATACTCTGAGTAAGAAAGGTCAATCTTGGGTTCATGAAATGAAGCTCTAGGATGGGAGTTGGCTCAAGAATCCGGAGGAGGTACATGAGGGAGTGGTTGAGTATTTTAGAAAGTTCTTGGCGCATAAACAGGTAGAGGATTTTGTGAAGGTAGTACATGATTTTTTTTTTCTGGGGTTGCTCTTCCCAGGAATTTCTCGGCCTCATACTTGGTGTTAATCCCGAAGGTGGATTTGATAAATTTCGCCCGATCAGTTTGTGCTCTGTTTTATAAAGTCTGCTCTGAAATCCTAGTTAGTTGACTCTCTCCTATCCTTTCAGGCATGGTGTCACCGGAACAATGTGCCTTCATCCCAAGTACGAGTATTTTTTATAATATCAGCCTTACTCAAGAGCTTGTGCACAACCTTCATAAGCCGGTTCGGGGTGGTAATATAATTCTCAAACTTGATATGGAGAAGGCCTACGATAGCGTGGATTGGAGTTTTTTGTGCCATGTTCTTGCTTCCTTTGGTTTCTCAGAGGAGTTTTGTGGATTGATTAATAGGTGTATTTCTCAACCTTGGTTTTCGGTTGTTATGAATGGAGTGCCTAAAGGTTTTTTTCAGGGTGGGCGTGGGTTGAGACAAGGAGATCCTTTGTCGCCTGATCTTTTTATCATTGTTGAAGAAGTCTTGTCTCGGTTGATCAAGCAACAATTTCTGTGGAAAAAGATTGGTGCCTTCTCTCATCCTCGACATGCCCCAGTGATCTCTCATTGCTTTATGAGGATGATATTGTAATATTTGCTAATGGGAGTAAAAATTCAGTCCGCGCGATTTCGAATATTCTTAAAGTTTATGAAAGGTGGTCTAGGCAAAAGGTGAGTACTGCTAAATCATCCATTACCTTTTCAAAACACATTAAAAATCCTAGACGCCGATGTTTATTGAGGAACTTGGGGTTTGTAGAAGGAAAGTTGCCTTTTAAGTACCTAGGTGTTCCCATTTTGGATGGTCGATGAAAAGTTGTACACCTAGAGGAAATACTCGAAAAAATAATGGGTAGGTTGGACGGATGGAAAAATAAAATTCTGCCTAATGGATCTCGGGTGTTACTGATACGACATGTCCTTATGAGTCTCCCTATTCATTTGCTATCTACGCTACATGCTCCGAGCACGGTTTTGAAGAATATTGATAGACGTTTGAGTAATTTCTTTGGGGACTGAAAGATTGTAAGCCAAAAAAACATTGTAAATCTTGGGAGAAGTTATGTCTTCCAACTTCGTAAGGGGGTATGGGATTCCATAGCCTGCAGGATGTTCAAAAGTCGTTGTTCATGAAATTTGCGTGGAAAATTTTAACGGAGGATTCGCTATGGTCTCGGTTCTTCAGAGAAAAATATATTAAAGACAAACATATTTCTCTGGTTCCTTAGGGAAAAGGATCTCGATTCTGGAGGAAAGTGCATTCGTGTCCTCTTGAGGTGCTTAACCGATCAAAGTGGAAAGTTCGAGATGGTAATGTCTCTTTTTGGTGGGATAAGTGGTTGGAGGAGGGCCCCATTGGTGCAATTCATGAGGTTGTGGGCTGTCTGACTTTGAAAATAAAAGAGTGCAGGGTTGATGATGAGTGGGATATGGCCTTCATTACTTGGCTTCTAGGACAGGAGAAAGCAGCAGAGGTATTGGGGTAAAGTAGAGGCGGAGAGGATGTGCTAGTTTGGACTGCAGATTTGTGCTCTTTGTGCTACACATCTTTGTGCTCTAGATTTATCTAACAATTTCTTGAGTGGCATGGTTCCCCATTGCTTATTTTAGATGAGCGAGACTGGACCAATGTTAACTGAGGCAATTTTAGGGGTGCTGAATCTAAGAAAAAACAACCTCTCGGGCAAAATTCCTGATGCGCTTCAAACCAATTGTGGTTTGCAAACTTTAGATCTTGGTGAAAACCAATTAGAAGGAAAGTTTCCAAAATCTTTGGCCAAGTGCAAATATTTGGAGTTCTTGGACATCGAGAATAACAACATTGAGGATGCTTTCCCATGTTACTTAAGGAATATATCCATGTTGCGTGTCCTTGTTTTCAAATCTAACAAGTTCCATGGACCCATTGATTGTCTAGAGTCTAATGCCACTTGGCCAATGCTTCAAATTATAAACTTAGCTTCAAACAATTTTAGTGGTAAGTTGACAGAAAAGTCCTTTGGCGTCTTGAAGGCATTTATGGCAGATAAAGATGAGGCGGAATTAGAGCTTATTCATCAAGAGTTTCTGATCTTTTCCCTAGAGTATGGTTTTGATTATCAAGATAAGCTGAGAATTATTGCCAAAGGTCTATCCTTGAATCTGGTGAAGATCCTAACTATTTTCACCATCCTTGACCTTTCATGCAACAACTTTAATGGGCCTCTACCAAAGGAAATTGGAAACTTCAAATCACTATACGTCCTCAACTTGTCTCATAATGTTTTCATCGGAAATATTCCACAATTTTTGGGAAAATTTAGTTCCCTCGAGTCGCTAGACTTGTCAGGCAATGAGCTTACTGGTGACATTCCTGTTGAACTCGCAGATGGTCTAATTTTCCTATCATTCCTCAATCTTTCATTCAATCAATTTTCGGGAAAAATTCCACAAGTCAAGCAATTTGCTACATTCCCAAAATCTTCCTATAAAGGGAACATAGGATTATGTGGCTTTCCTATAGAAGAACAATGCACAGGTGAAGAGCCGAGATCGTCAACTCCAACATCTGAACAATTTGACTCGAATTCTGGGATTGAAATTGACTGGAACTTCTTAAGTGTTGAATTGGGATTTGTTTTTGGTTTTGGGATTGCAATTGGGCCTCTTATGTTTTGGAAAAGGTGGAGGATGTGCTACTACAAACATGCTGATGAAATATTTTTTAAGATCTTCCCTCGGTTGTATATTACAAAAGAAAACCATCGAAGACAAGCGCGCATGAACCATAGACGAAGAGCTCACAGAAATCAAGGACTGAGGCATGAGTGATATATTGCTTGATATATATGAGCCATGAGGAGTAATGTTTTCAGGTATGTCTTTTTTATGTTTCAATATAAGGAAAACAGAAAAAAGAATACAATTACTCATGCAATTGGATATGAATATTGCTTTAAATGATATTCGTTGTTGTTGTCAAGCTAATTATGTTATTAAAATACTTTTGATGGTAGATTTGCAGGTGATTTATGGAAGGTGGGCAATGGGATTTGGAAGCTAGCATAAGTAACTGATGTTGTCGCTATTGTATTTTAGCACTCCACTTTTTTACAGTATGGTTGGCAATAAATGGATATACTTTAATATATAACTAGCTTTAAGTTGTAATTTCTGTTACATCTTTTGTTTTAGGAAAATAAAAACCAAAAAAATACATTGTCTCTTGGACTTTTGTTCATAGAATGTGTCATCTACTCCGTCTTAGACGGAGTATGGAGTTTGTTTTAACTCTGTATGGGACAGAGCTGTGCTGTCTCTCAAGTGGCCGTCTGAGAGAGGCTTGCAGCATGGATTACACTATGTTAGTCACAGTTGTGTATTGCGGAGCCATTAATGTTGTAGTTGGCTTGTAATGAATGTTTCAGGTCAAAGTTGTAGAGTTCATTATTAAAGACTGCAGTTTCTTTTATAAAAAATTAATAGTAGTAAGGTTTATGCAATAGATGTTCTAAGGGATATAAATATGTAATATCCAATTTGAGCTGTAATAGTTTAGTTGGTTTCATTGCTACCACATTTCGTGGAGTGCTTTGATTAAATATTTCTTCATCATATATATAGATCATTTCATTTTCAGTCATAATAACTATATACTGTGCAATATTTTAAGTGAATTTTAATTAGTTATTTTGATTGGAGATGGCAAATTTAAGATGCAATAGCCATTCAATATTTTAGTTGTTGATGTGTATATTTAATTGCTATAAAGTATATCGAGGGCTTGAAAGTAGCAAGATTAGGATAGGTTTGGAGAGTGAGATGAGAATTTTTAGTTTTAGATAAAAGTTTAAAATATTATTTTTTAATATTATTATTGTTTTGAAATTTGAAAAAGTTAAATTGGGATTTGAAAATGTTGAATTGTTTATTATCTTTCAGGACCTCTTGATTCTTCCTTAGCGAATCTTGAATCTCTCTATATTATTCATATGAGTGGAAATAGGAACTTTCCCCGAAAAAATCTTCCAGATTCCGACATTGCAAATAGTTGACATGTCATTCAAGTACAAGCTTGAAGGTTTCTTGCCACAATTTACTTCAATTGGATCTCTTCAAACTCAGGATCTTAGTTGAACAAAATTTGCCAGGGCATTGCCATATTCTATTGGCAATCTCAAAATTCCTTCTAAAGTCAATTTTGGGTTTTGCAATTTTATTGGAGAAATTCCGAATTCAACTGTAAAATCTCACTGAATTGCTTTATTTGGGCCTGTCATTCAACAAATTTGTTGAGCCAACTCCATCATTCAGCATGAGCAAGAGTTTAAACAATACTTTCACGCCTCTATACATGAATAGAGTTACAAACACCCGATGGGAAGAACTTTTAGATTTGAAGGTTCTTGAATTGAGTTACAATTCACTAGAAGGGAGTATTCCAATTTCCATTATTTCCATTCCATCATTGCAAAAACTCCAACTTCACAACAATCCCTTTTCTGGACGACTTGATGAACTTTTGAAAGATCCTTCTCACCTACCAATGCTACGGGTGTGCGATCTTTCTTTCAAGAACTTGAACGGTTCTTTGGAGCTTCTTGCCATTCCAAAATTTCAAGTTCTTGTTTTCTCACACAACAATTTGTCAATCGAATGTAGTATAACTAATTCTTCATTGACCTCTGGCAACCTTTATGAATTGAAATTGGCTTCTAACAAGTTGAAAAGATTTCTTGATTGCATGATGAATGAAACATAGTTAAGCCCTCTAGACCTTTTAAACAAGGAAAAGTCTACTCACCCTTCTCTTAGGTCCCGTTATATTATCATGCTCGATGTGGAAAGTAATTTATTAATTTTAAAACACACAAAGCCCAACGATCTTATTATTCTCCCGCGTTAAGTTATACATGTTTTCTCTCTCGCCCATCGCCCATCAACCCCATGACACCCAGGTTCATCTCCGACAGAATCTCCGGACCACAGCTCCATCTCCGACCTCATCTCTGTCCTCATCTCTGCACGTTTTTTTTCCTCCCAGACCCACCATTTGGCCCACCCAGACCCACCATTTCGTCGTCCCCAGCCCTACCAGTTCGAGCCCCACCATCTCGGCCATCTCTCCAAAGGAATCTCCAAGATAATGAAATTATTTTTCTTCATCTCAGTTTCCTTCCCCTACACTAGACTAGGGAGTTCGAGATGTTGTATTTTTTATTTTTTGTTTTGTCTAGAATTTTTTTAAGGTTCTGAGCTATGTTGTTATGATTCTTGCTTATTGTACTAAGGAAGGGAATGAAAATTGAATGTTGGAGACATTTGTGAAAAAAGGGATTGCAGTTGACATGTTTGTGAAAATGCTTGTGAGAAGTGAAATTACAATGAAATGGAATGGTCTCTCGAAACTAGACTACATATATAAAATTGTTTTGAGGTAGTGTCGTTAAGATGCTATTTAGGATATGGAATTGTTTTGAAGTGAAATTCTTGTGAAATGGAATGGTCTCTCAGTTTGACATGCAACACTAAATATTCAATAGATGTCATAATGCTTATTTCATTATATATTCGTCTCTAGCTCTCATATTACAATATTTTTATAAAGCTTTGTTTTAATATCCTTGTTTCACAGGTTGTATATTTGTAGATAATTTGAACATTGTAATGGATGCCGACATAGAATTTTTAAATAATGTGTGATGAGGTAGGAATTGATAAGGAGATTGAAGGTGATGAAACTATTGAAGAACCTACGGTTGGAATGCAATTTTCATCTGTAGAAGAAGAGCATGCTTACTATATGAAGTATGGTAAGAAAAAGGGGTTTGGGGTATCCAAAAGGAATATTAGATAGGATGACGATGGGACGGTAAGATGGTTTTGCTTGGCATGCCCGTGAGGAGGCACATCGAAGAGTACAGTTGCCAATGTTATGAAACCAAGACAAACAGTAATATGGGGTGTAAAGCTAGGATTAATGCAGTATTTAATGTTGAAGGTGGATATACTATATCTAAGGTGATATTGGATCACACACACGCCTGTAGTCCAGGGAAGGCAAGACAGTTCAGATGCTTTAAGAAGGTTGATGCTCGTGTCGCTAAGAGGCTTGAAATAAATGACGAGGCAGGAATAAGGTTGTCCAAAAATTTCAAGTCTATGGTTGTTAGGCAAAGGGTTATGAGAATGTAACATTCGAGGAAAATGAGTGTCTAAACTACATTGACAAAGCACGACGACTTCACCTCGAGGTTGGAGGTGGTGTAGCTCTATGTAACTATTTCGAAGAAATGCAAGAAAGAAAACCGGAATTTTATTATAAGATTGACGTTGACAATGAGATGTGGTTAAAGAATGTGTTTTGGGTAGACGCCCGGAGTAGAGCTGTGCATGAATCATTTGGGGATGTGATTAATTTGATACAACATATCTTACTAATGTGTATAAAATGCATTTTACACCATTTGTGGGTGTGAACCACCATGGGTAGTCAATCCTACTCGGGTGTGGATTGATATCCAATGAGGACGCAGATACATTCTAGTGGTTATTTGAGTCATGGTTGCAGTGTTTGAATAACCAATCACCAAATGCAATCATCACAGATCAAGACAAGGTCATGAAAATTGCAATCTTGAGGATGTTTCCAACTTCTAGGCATCACTTCTGCTTGTGGCATATAATGAAAAAGCTTCCTGAGAAATTTAGCTCACATTGTCGGTATGGGAAAATGAAGAGTACTATACATAGGTGCGTATATGACTCTTTCAATCAGCATGAGTTTGATTAACAGTGGTGTCGTATGCTTGATACATTTGATTTGCATGAGAACGCATGGTTAGTATCACTGTATGGGTACCGGCCTATGTTAGAGACACATTCTAGGCAGGAATGTCAACCACACAACGAAGTGAATGAATGAATGCATTTTTTGATGACTACGTTCACTCTAGAACTACTCTGAAGTAATTTGTTGACCAGTATGATTCGGTCCTTAGGAGGAAGGTAGAGAATGAAGCAATTGCTAACTTCAATTCCATTAACACAGACATTCCTTGCATCAGTCACTATCCTCTTGAGAAGCAATTTCAAAGTGCATATACTCTTGCTAAATTCAAATAGGTACAAGAGGAATTGCAAGGATCTCTATATTTGACTACTAAGGAGATGGGGTGTGAGGATGGTAGATATATGTTCGTTGTTGTGATTGAGGTTCAGGTTGGTAATGACTTATTAAAACATGTAACCTTTAATGTGGAAGTTCATCAAGATTTTCTTGATGTGAAATGCAGTTGTTATTTGAGTTTAGGGGTATTTTGTGCAGACACGCTCCCCGTGGAGGAAATGCCAGATAGGCCAACATACAATACTATCAAAATACATATTGGATCCATGGAGGAAAGATGTTAAGCAAAAATACACCTTCGTAAAAAGTAGTTATGACACTACTAGCATCGACAATGCACGAAGGTACGATAGGATCCAAAATTGCTTCTATGAACTGTGTTCCAATGCTTCAAAGACTGAGAGTAGTTGTGTTAAATTGATTAGTCAGATAGAACAGTTGAAGAAATAGTACCCTGGTATCGCTGATCATGATACTAGCAACACAATTGATACAACTTCTTTAACGGAGGCTTCGACCCCTAGAGTTCTTAGTTCGTTGGTAGTTTGGAGTAAGGGAAGACAACCATTTAAGAGAAAAGTGCACCCCGCTGAAAAGAATATTAAGAAATTTAGTACGAAAAGACGATTGCACAGCAACGAAGCTAAGGTTCCTTTTTATTAATGTTGTATACTAAATTTACGATTCACTTAGTTTGAATGTTTTGTTGTTTTTTTTATTTACTTTATTTTTAAATTATACTAGGATCAACGAAGTCAAGTTTGGACACATGCGCCGGAATTTTTTTCAACTCTTTCGACTACTCATCACTCACAAGTAATGTAAAACTAAAATATTTTGGTAATGAGTTTCATGAATTGCGTTGTCACTTAAAACATTTTTGTTATGCCCCTATAGAACAACACTGCGAAGGCTTTCCATCAGGACTTCAGTGCTTTTTGATTGCAGAGGCTTTCCATTGGGACTTTAAGATTTTATATTGTAATCTTGGGATTTTATTGAACCTGTTTTTGTATTGACGTGTTTAGATCATAATCGTAATCATGCTATTAATTGGATTTGGATTACCCAGTACTACACAACCACACAAGATTACAAAATTACATGAAATTATATTAACTTCAAAGATTACATATTGTCTTAGAATGTTCCAAGAAACATGCCTAAACAAAGTACCCATGACATTGAAATTACTAAAACTACAATGACTCTCTAAGCATACTTTGCGTTTTTGTCCCTCAATCTCAAAACCAACAGGTTGATCTTCATAGATCTCCTTGTCTAGTTCTCCATTGAGAAATGTAATTTTCACATTCATTTTGAAAAGTTCCAAATCTAGATGTGCAACTATAGCTAGAATAAGGTGAATGGAAGCAAATCTCACCACATGGGAGAATGTTTCTTCATAATCTATACCCTCTCTTTGAGTATAGCCTTTCGCCACGAGTCAGGCCTTATACTCATCAATTAATCCGTCTGCCTGACGTTTAATTTTTAAAACCCATTTGTTTCCAATAGATTTGCGCCCAGGTGGAAGATCAACAAACTCCCAAACTTGGTTCTTTGCCATAGAACTCATCTCATCTCTCATAGCAGCCATCCATTTATTTGAAACAGGTGAACTTAGTGCTTCCTCATAAGAAGAAATTTCTTTCTTTCTGATTCTCAACCATAGCCAGAAAGCGCTTAAAGTAGTCTAATGTTTCAAAGTGATGAGAGATCAGATAGACATGACTGAAATGTGAGTAGTCATCTATAAAGGTGAGAAAATAAGAGGCGTCATGGTGTGCCTTCACATTCATAGGTCCACAAATATCAGAATGCCCTAGGAGCCCTCCTACAAGCCTTACCAACTAAACAAGGCTCACACACAAGTAGGCTGACATTAGCTAGAGACCCCAATAGACCTTCTCTAGCTAGTCTAGCCATTCTATCTTTTCCTATGTGGCCTAGTCTAGCATGTCATTTCAATGAATTAGAAACAACATCATCATCTTTGAGGCCAAAAAAGAAAATGAAGAATTATCTAAATCCAACATAAAAAAACCATTCGAAGAAAACCAAGTCCATACAAATCCCTATCTAAATAAAAGTCTAGCTGAGGGCCATCAAAGTGAAAAGTAAAACCAAGTTCCAACATAGAAATAACTGAAAATAGATTACATTGAACACTAGGTGCATATAGCACATCATGAAGAAGTAACAAGCATCCTAGTAACAAGTCAACTCTAAGCACTTCCTCCCGAGTTCCGTTACCCAAAAAAACATACTAGCTAACAACTGGTATTCTTTTATAATTTATGAACCCAACTCGATCTCGAGCAACATGTTCGGTTGCTCCTATGTCTACAATCCATTCAGGGATTGAGTGAGCAACAAAAATATGTGAACAAACATAAGTAACGAGATAGTTGTGTTTAGGGGATACCTTCTTTGCCTCAGTGCACTCACGATCAAAGTGTCCCACTTTTCCACAGTCATAACAGTTCAATTTGGACTTGTCCTTGCCAGCACACTTGCCTTTGCGGTGCTTTGCTACTTTTCCATCCCTTGGCCCAAAACTATTTGCCGCTCCAGCAGATCACCCATGTTGCTTGCGCTTAGGCCTGAATGCCTTATGCTTCCCAGCTTGGGTAGCAAGTAGAATACTACAGTGTGCATCTATGTGCTCTGCCTCTAACTCTAAATGGCGAGATATATCAGCAAAAGTCTTAATATTCTCACTGTGTCAAAACAAGCTTCATTTGCCCCCAAGTTGACTCAGGCAAAGATCGTATCACAACGGTAACTTGTTGTTCATCAGTGAGATTATTTTCAACAGCCTTTAGATTATGAATCAAGACAGACATCAACCTCAAATGCTCAGTCATGGTATGTTTAGGGTCCATAACATACTTCTCAAACCTCAAACTGAGAGCATAGAGCCTAGTAGCTGATGTCCCCCCATAAGTGATTTTCAATTGGTTCCACATATCTTGGGCAGTTGTGCAGTTCTCAGACTCTCCAATAAGATCATTGTGCATGCTGCTAAGCATGGTAAAGCACGCTCATCGATCTTTCTTTGCCCAAGCCTGATAGGCTTCCATATCACGACGATGTTGGGAAGTATTCCCTTCCTCAGGTTGTATCATAAGGTTAGATAGATTTTCAAGGACCTCTTGTTCATTAAGCAAATATTGAATTTTTTTATGCCACATGTTATAATTGGTTCCATCCAGTTTCTCTCCTTTAGTAAGGTCAGCAACTTCGTTCTTAGTGGCCATCACTACGTTCATTGCGCGAGATTGACATTAGAACACATTTAATTTTATTCCAAAATCTAACTAGACCATAGAATTCCTTCCTATATAGTGAGATCGAAAATTTCACAAAAAGCTAGTAATCATCTCCCACTATATAAGTCCAAATACCATATCTAATTAATTTTGAAAATGGAGAATTTTTTTTTCAATCCTCAAAACTCATGCACATATAGTCCATTCATCAAATATGAAAAATCAACAATTATTGCGCTAAACATATAGTGTATAGGCTCCAACTGAAGCCACATTAGTAATTTCGTGCATCATGTTAAGGTGACCTTAAAGTATATCCATAGACGTGAAACACATCCCTTTACATGGTCTCAACAATAAAACCCTCTCCCTTCTCTCTAAAACTTCCCAAACTCCAGATCTAACGTGAGGGGGTAGGAGCTTCGGCTCCTCCCCCCTCCCCTTTGTCCATTTTATTTTTGTATGTGTTTTTGTTGTTTGTTTTTGTGTTTTTCAAGCCAAATAAGGGAGGATCGCCATTTGAGTCTTTCCAGCCGTCGATCTTCTACACGCGCCTCACCTGCATGATGCCCATAGTACTTATTGTACTAGGCTACTATAACTAATAAGTACTATATATATATTAATTATATTAACTTGTATCTTAAAATATTATAATACTATTATTAAAGTATTAACTTTAATTATATTAAAGTATTATAATACTATTATTAGTATTATTTTTATACTTTTGTACTTTGTAATATTAGTATTATTATACATTAGTATAGTAATATAATTAGAAATATATTACTATCATAACCATTCGAACAGGATTTTATCCAGTTCGAACGGATTTTTATCCCTTTCAAACAGGTTTTTATGCCATTCAAACAAGGCGTCACGGTCTTTATATGCCCAGTTCGATTCGCATCAAACCCATTTCTCGCATTCAAACCCTTAGCCACCGAGTCGCCCCTTATCTCCGCCGCCACTCAACTGCCGTAGGAACAACGCATTTTTCGCTTCTAAGAGGTATGGACCTTACATCGAACCTCTACAGTTACTTTTTTTGGGAAAAAATGAGTTTTATTTGGGAGGGGGGATTTCAGATTATTTTGGTGTAGTTGATCAATATAATGGATATTTAATTAGTAGAAATGATTGAAATTCACTCCTTAATCATTTCTACGGATTAAAACAAAGCTTTTGGTGTAGATGAGAGTTTTTGCCATGGCTGAGTCGACTCAGCCATGGCTGTTTGGCTTTGATCTCGTTCGAACGCACTTTATTCCATTCGAACGCGATGTTGCCAAACATATTTATTTTTGTTCGAACAAAAATATTTAGTTCGAACGAGTATGAATTGCCAGTTCGATTGAACATAATCTTCCATTCGAATAATTTTTCTAGTTCGAACAAAATATGTTTCGTTTGAACTAGTTATTTCAATTCAGTTCAATATAGTTTAATTCTTCAATAATATATTTTAAATATAATATTTATAATTATATTCTTAATTTTCTTGTAGTTAAACAGTATACTAATGGCATCTAGCGGAAGAAAATATGCAAGAGATCAGGTCAGTGAAAGTAGTATTGGACCAACTCATGCTCAGGAGTCGAGGCCTATACTCGTTGAGCGTCAGATCATTTTGTCTAACTCTCCGATCTTTCATGGGAGGGACAGAGTATACAGTCCATCTTCACCGAGCGGGGATGGGTAACGATCTGTTAGCAGCAGGGGACTGCATACCCAGAGATGGTCAGTGAATTTTACTGTGCCATGAGAGAGGGGATTGCTGATGCTCTTTTCTACACTTTATCAATCCAAGGAGTGAGTACTAATTTCTCTCCCCGTATTATTGCTGAGTTCCTTAACATCTGGCGTGAGGTCGGCGCATATCCTGGAGCGGCTACATCGGAACCAGCTGCTGCACTATCTGATTCCGACACACCGGCCGCATCCTCCACACTAGCCCCGAATGTAGAGCTGAATGATAGTGAGGATGGTAGTGAGGATGAGGATTTACTTGATGATGGTCTCACAGATGATCAAGTGCGTCATCTAGTGCGAGACCCTTCAGCTCCTCCATATGATGGGAGCAAGGTGATCCGACAGGCCGACTGTATAGCATTTTTCAGAATGCTTAACTTGATTGTTGGCTATAACATCGACCCGAAAAAATACAAGACTGATTTCGGGATCGATCAAGCTAGATTTTTGTTGTGGATAGCGCAAGGGGACCCCATTGATCTGGCCTTGTATTTCTTCTACAGCATTCGATCGGAGTCACGCTATGTAAGTGGAGGTAGTCTATCATTTGCACTGCTGATATATAATCTCCTACTCCGATCAGGGGTTACAGTGTCTGCGACTGAGCTGAGGTCACCACAGATGGGGCCCTTTAACAATATCACATTTAGCAAGAGCAATGGGCACTTGTGGAAGACTGCACCAGAACAGTCTAGTGCCCTGCGCACCAATCCAACTTCTACTACTTCTGCCGCTGTTGAGGGACAGCCTCCTGGGGCTACTTTAAATCAGGTACGAGCTCTGTTTGTTGAGTTCGTTGAGCCCATCATGGAGAAGTTTAGGGATCTGGATAGATGCATTAAAATGTTACAAGAGGATGTTGATCTGCTTAGCAGCAAATAGTCGTTTTAGTTATTATTCTACTTTTTTATGTTGTATTGAACATTATATAGTTGAGATGTAATTAATATATAGTTTTTATTTCTCGTGTTTGCTACTTTATTTATTTTTTTCATTTCACTCGCCGTTCATGATAATATAAAAAATGATACCATCTTTAAAGTTATATCTATATAATTTAACATAAAAGAAATCACTTTTCCCGGGAAAACAAAATTAAAAATATATGTATAAATTAATGATGATAAACAAATTATGGAAAAAAGGTCCGTTCGAAGTAATAAATTTAAGTTCGTACGGTTATTAACTTTCTCCGAGAAAACAAAATTAATTTCTCGCCAATATTACTGTTCGAATAGACATTAATTGGTTGTTCGAATATTTTTTTTCCCGTTCGAACGTTTTTTCTTTTTTGAGATGATTTTTTTCTTAACAAAACATTCCGTTCGAATGGATATTTGTCCGTTCGAACGAATTTTGTATCTCAGGCAGTTTTGGAGACGAAATGAAAAATTCGTCTCAAAAAATGACTTTTAGAGATTAAATTTAGTTCGTCCCTAACTAATTTCGTCCCTAAAAGTCAAATTTCTTATAGTGACGTCCGGCCTCTAAATTATAATATATTCTATTCTAAAAATTTGCTTGGCCATGAGAAGGGAATCAAATTAAAGGATAATCATATGATCAAGCAACTTGGAAAATCGAATGTTCAAGAGAATACTTAAAGAAATCAACCTCAATTATTTATTTATATTAGATCATTACTCGTCCAAAAGTTTAAACTGATGAAAATTTGTCAATTTAATTATTTAAATTATGTTTTAGCAGCCATACTCTCTGTCAATAAGAGGTCCTGAAATATAAAATATTTAATTAAATTTGTAGAATATAGAGTCATAGTTTTGATTTAAGATTTCTGCTCTGACATCTGCATGTACTTATATTAACACTTATTCTCGAGAAGACTTTTATAGACCCCCTAACTCTCCCGAACTCTCCCCCCTAAACTAACTCACCATCGAGATCGGTCAAAGGGGGTGGGAGCTTAGGCTCCTCCCCCCTCACCCTTGCTCCTTTCCCATCTGCATTTCCTTTTAGTGTAGTTCTAGTTTATTTTTGTGTCTTTTCAGGCCAGCCAAAGGGGAATCGGAGTTCGTGACTTTCCGGCACTCAGCAGACAACACGCGCACCACCAGGAGATTACCATGCCGCCGATCTGCAAAACCTCAAAATGCGGCCTCCATCGGAGGGGCGCGTAGCCCGCACGCGCGGGTCAAAGAATTCGGAGTTCGCCAGTGCGTGATCCCCATGCGCCACCAAGGAACAGTCTGCCGCTGCAACGCGCAGCTGTTCCTGACTCGGCACCTCTGGTTCTTCCAAGCTCGACCGTCGGTTTCTTCTCCAACTGCCTTTTCGTGCACTGATTTTTTGCTTACAGTGTTTTCACATTGTAATTTTCTTTATGTCTTGTCTTTACTTTCTAGTAAATAAAAATCCAAAAATGTAACGCCATTCGGACCTAGGTCCGAATGGATTTTGTGTCCCCGCTTCGCGATGGCGGAGAAGATGGGGTTTCCAACTCCATATCCCGCTTTGTTGGGTATGGAGGTTTGTTTGTTGGGTTTCTGTTACCTCTATCTTAGATAGAGGGGTGTTGTCTCTCAGACTTCTGTCTGTAGAGATTGCCGTCTGAACTAGACCAAGCCAGCCGCGGAAGTGTCCTGGGAAACTTTTATCGTCTGTAACTGACTTTTTTAAGTCAACTTTGTATGTCCCCTTTCATGAATGGAACATGATCCTCTTTTATCAAAAAAAAAAAAAAAAAACACTTATTCTCAAAATTAAAATTGATGAAAAAATAAATTTAATTATTTAATTAAGGCAGTAGAAAGGCATTCAAGTTAAAAATATAGAAAGCATAGATATATAAATTGGATGTGAAAGTTCACGTGATTAATGTTTTTTTTACATGTCAAAGAATAAAAATAAAACAACGACAATCGAATTCATGATTAATGCAGAGATGTTACTTTAGATATAAAAGTGAAATGCGTTCAATTCTTTAACTGGACTTAATTGGAAGACTCTCAAAGTCAAGCATACGCCCACCGTCGTCTTTGAAATTATGCAGCTTGTGGAAATAATGCGAAGACTTCAGAGTCAAGCGTACCATTATTAACATGCTTGATGTTGATCTAATTTTCGGCGATGTTTGCGGGAGTAATCCCAATCAATTTGCATTTAGAGAGTAAGCATTGGAAAGCCCGATAGAGGATACTTCTCGTGGTTAAAAATAAGATAAATAAGAAATATATAAATAATAGGATAAGGATATCATTACACCTCATTTATGACAGTTTTACTAATTTTTTTTTCTTTTTGTTTTGCTATTTGAATCTAGATTAAAAATCTCATAACATGACCCTCTTATATAATCTAAAAGAAAATAAATTTAATCAACTAACGTAATCATATAATTGAATTAACAATAAATTTAATTTTATAAAAACTTTGAGTTTATTTTTATAAAATTAAATTTATTGTTAATTCAATTACATGATTAGATTTTCTTTTTTTCTAAATTATGCAATAAGGTCATGTTCTATGATTTTTAATCTAGATTCAAAAAATAAAAAGAAATAAATAATTGAGTAGTAAAACAACAGTAAAAAAAGTTTAAAAGTATCATTACCCATAGTGAAATGATTTGGGTAAAGATATTTTATTGAGTTTTTAGAAATGAGAAAAAAAATGTTGATTAAAAATATTATAAAATTAAAATATTATAATTTTTGTTTTAAAATTTTTTTGTGTCTATCCTTTGTGATTATGCCATTGGCCGCCCGCTACCCTTTTCTCACCTACTGCATACACTGACTTTCCTCATTAATCCACCATCATTCTTTCCTTGCCAGTAACGAGTATTTCTGTCCTACACTTGTAATTATACCTTTCCGAAATAAATATGAGCAGAAACCCTGAGATTTGATCCTAGAGATTTATATGTTTACATTGTTTGCCCTCAGAACGTCAAGTTTCATGGAGCCAAAATGAAAGGCCGGTGAAGGGGGACTTTGTAATGAACTTGGTTGGTAATTGTTCTAGAAAGGAGATAGTGATTTGTATGTAAGGATATTTAAGATAAACTGAGTATTTTAGAGGAATACTCAACCTCCATAAAAATAGAAAACTTCAGACTAATATTCTTCAAGATGCCCCAAAGAAAGCTGTAAATGTTTCTTATCTAGACCTCACTCTCGCAGGTAATATCTAAGCCACTCTTTGGCATACAAGTGGACCAATAAAGTGGAAAGGATAAAAGAGTAAAACACTAAAATCACAACTGTAACAATAACATAACAAACTGTAACAATAACATAACAAACTGCAGGCGCACAACTCTGATCAATTAATCCTCTGATTGCCGTTACTGTGTTGCCTCCCCTTCAAAAACGCACCGTTCTTTACTTTGGGCTTCTAGTAAACTGTCCACCGAGCTTCTTCTTTCCCTCACTCCAAGCCCAATTCGTGGGCCTCATAACAATTCCTTCCTCTCAAAGAACCTGGCCCACCAGGTGCGGATAAGCCTCTTGAAGCTTCGAGAGTACTTCCCAGCTGCTATCTTCGACCGAAGTTCCCACCCATTGCACGAGCACCTCTGTGCGAGGTATATTCCCATGTCGGCTCACGCGACGATCCAGCACCTTCTCGGGCTCAGGCATGACTTCTCCTTCTCCGTTGACTGGTGGTAGTGACGGCAGTGGTTGAATCTGTGCCCCGAGCTTCCGTTTAAGGCAGGAGACGTGGAAGACAGGATGGATTCTTGACTCCGACGGCATCTCTAGACGGTAAGCCACTTTCCCCAGGCGCTGTGCCACCCTAAAAGGCCCGTAAAACCTGGGGGAAAGTTTGAGATTGTGTCTGATCGCCACTGATTTTTGGCGGTAGGGTTGCAAGCGGAGGTAAACCCACTGCCCAACCTCAAATTCTCTTTCTGTTCTTCGTAAATCTGCAAACTTTTTCATCCTTTGTTGTGCAAACTGAAGGTTTTCTTTCAAAATTTGCCTGATCTGTTCCCTTGTCTTTAGAAGTTTGTCTGCTGTGTCGTTGGATGTAGTCCCTGATACGTATGTTGTGAGCTTGGGAGGTTGATAACCGTATAAAGCCTCAAAAGGAGACATCTTTGCAGAGGTGTGGTAAGAGGTATTATACCACCACTCAGCAAGAGATAGCCACTGCACCCACTGCCTAGGCTTAGCTCCCACGTAGCATCTTAAGTATCCCTCCACAGCTTTGTTTAAAGCTTCTGTTTGACCATCACTCTGAGGATGGTAAGCTGAGCTATAGTTTAGGGATGTTCCTTGTAATGTAAATAAGGCCCTCCAAAAAGTACTGAGAAATGTAGGGTCCCTGTCAGACACTATGGCCTTAGGGAAACCATGCAATTTAAACACCTCCCTTAGATAAATTTGGGCAACCTCACTGGCCGTATAAGGGTGTGACAGACTCATGAAGTGGCCATACTTTGTGAGCCTATCGATGACCACTAATATCACATTGGCCCCTTTGGATGGTGGAAGGCCTTCCACAAAATCCATAGAAATTTCTTGCCAAGCCTGTTCAGGGATAGGAAGGGGCTGTAAAAACCCTGCAGGTAGAATGTTTTCATTTTTGTTAGCTTGGCAGATGTCACAACATTTGACCAAGTTTTTGATATCCTTCTTCATCCCATGCCAAAAAAAATCCCTCTTGGCGCGTTGATAGGTCTTTAGAAACCCAGAGTGACCTGCTGAGGGGTTGCTGTGTATAAATTGTAAGACCTTCTCCTTGAACCCAGAGTCAGGGTTAATGACAAATCTTCCCTTCTTAAGCAGCAGACCCTGCTGCACCGAATACCCTTTAGGAATATCCTGGTTAGACTGAAACCTTTGTAAGAAGTCCAGCATTTCAGGGTTAGTATTATAGCTTTGTTTGAGTTCCGTGACCCATTCAGCTGTGGGAAAAGAAATAATGGCCAATATTGCACCTTCCTCCTCAGAGTCTTCAGTTCTTCTTGAGAGAGCATCTGCCACCTTGTTCTCCCTCCCTTTCTTGAATTCAATTGTAAATTCATAACCCATTAGCTTGGTGACCCACTTCTGTTGTGCTGGGGTACCCACCTTCTGCTCCAGCAGAAATTTCAAGGCTTGTTGGTCGGTTTTGACCACAAAAGCCTGGCCCAATAAGTAAGGCCGCCACTTTTGCACTGCTGTCACTAGTGCCAATAACTCTCGTTCATAGGTGGACAATGCTACTGCCTTTCCTTTCAAGGCTTTGCTGAAAAAACAAATGGGTTGCCCCCCTTGCATGAGTACTGCCCCAATGCCACAACCACTAGCATCACATTCTACTGTGAATGTTTTTGTAAAATCTGGAAGCCTTAGAACTGGAGGCTGGGACACTGCTTGTTTCAGCTGCTGGAAAGCCAGTGTGGTTTCATGGTTCCAAGTAAAGGCATTTTTCTTTAGGAGAGTTGTTAGGGGTGCTGCTATAAGCCCATAATTTTTTATGAATTTTCTGTAATACCCAGTTAATCCCAGGAAACCCCTTAAGGCTTTTAGAGTTCTAGGAATTGGCCATTCCAGCATGGATGCTACCTTGCTCGGATCTGTCTTGACCCCTCCACTTGACACCACATGTCCCAAATATTCCACCTCATGGACTCCAAAGGCACATTTTGACATCTTGGCATAGAGCTGGTTTTTTTCTAACACCTCCAACACTTGTCTAAGATGACTCAAGTGATCCTCTAGGCAGTGACTATACACAAGTATATCATCAAAAAAAACTAGCACAAACCTTCTTAAAAAAGGTTTAAAAATTTCATTCATTAACCCTTGGAATGTTGAGGGGGCATTGGTGAGCCCAAATGGCATCACCAAAAACTCATAATGGCCTTCATGGGTGCGAAAGGCCGTTTTGGGAACGTCCTCAGGGGTCACCCGGATTTGATGGTACCCGGACCTCAAATCCATTTTAGAAAATATAGCTGATCCATGGAGTTCATCAAGTAATTCGTCAATGACTGGGATGGGAAATTTATCCTTAATAGTTTCTTGGTTAAGGGCCCTATAGTCCACACATAGGCGCCAACTACCATCTGCCTTACGTACCAAAAGTACTGGGGAGGAAAACGGACTTGAGCTTGGTCTAATCATTCCCGACCTTAATAATTCTGTCACCAGTTTTTCAATCTCAGTTTTTTGGTAAAAAGGGTATCGATAAGGCCTTGTAGAAATAGGAGGGGTTCCTGCCTTTAGAATAATTTTATGGTCATGTGTCCTCACTGGTGGAAGACTCACTGGTTCCTCAAATATACCCTTAAACTGTTTTAACAACTGACTCACCCTAACATCCATGTTTGGTTGCGTGTGAATATTAAGCTTGGGTAACAACTCCATAGCTTTTAATTGTATTAGTAGACCCTTGGACCCGTGACTCATATTGAAATTTCCCTCCTCCCCTTCTTCAAAAGAGGACTTGATCTTCAACCCTTTTAACTCTACATTGTTCCCTTCAAACTGGAACTCCATGAGTAGTTTAGAAAAATTCCAAGTAATATTACCCAATGTCTCCAACCAGTGAATACCCAAAACTGCATCACACCCCCCAAGTGTTAACAAATGAAAAGGAATGTTAAATGGAGTACCTTGCATTTTAATGGAGGCATTCTGGCAAAATCCTTCACTGGTCACTATATCCCCATTTGCTATGTTGACTTTCAGCTTTCTTGTTGGGTCTACCAAAAGTTTAGCCTTCTTAGCAATGGAGGGATCCAGGAAGTTGTGTGTACTTCCTGAATCCAGTAAGATCACCACTTTTTCACCGCCAATAGAGCCACATAATCTCATGGTTTTGGGATTTGGGGCTCCTGTTATAGCATTTAAGGAAATCTCTATTTTCTTATCGGCCTTGTCCCCTTGTGAACTGTCTTCCATTTCCTGAGAATCAAAGAACACTTCCTCCCCCTTCTCCTCCAAGTCATCCTCCAATGCTTGAACAACATAAAGTTTTGGGGATTTGCACTTATGTAATGGATTCCATTTTTCGTCACAATGATAGCACAGTCCCTTTTTTCTTTTCTCATCCACCTGAGTTGAAGACAGTTGTTTAAATGGCCTGAATACTTTCTGTCCCTGCTGTCCTTGTCCCTGTGAGGAACCTGGGTGAGATCCCATGTTAGGACTCGAGCTTGAAGACCCCATGGATTTTTCCATCCACCCTTTCACTGATTTTCTGGAACTATTTAAGTATTCCTCCTGAATTTTTGCTAACCCGAAGGCAGCCGTAAGATTTAGTGGGTTGAACATCCTTACTGGCAGGCGGATGTCGTCTCTCAACCCACTTAAGAAGCAGCTTAGCTTGTGTGCTTCTGGTAGGCCCCTGATTCTGTTAGAAAGGGCTTCAAACTGGGCTTTATACTGTACCACAGTAGTGACTTGTTTGAGACGAGTAAGTGCTTCCATTGGATCATCATAGGCTGTTGGTCCAAAGCGTAACAACAAAGCTCTAGTAAAGGTTTCCCAGCTGTTAAACTGCCCAGTTTCCACAGCATCTTGGTACCAAATGAGAGCATCTCCTTCCATGTGGTAAGAAGCCATTAACAGCTTCTGTGCAGGTAGTGTTTGGTAATAATCGAAATAATGGGAAGCTCTGAAAATCCAGCCAGTTGGGTTGCTGCCATTACAGTAAGGAAAGTCTAGTTTGACCCCTCTTTGGCCATCTCTTCTATATTCATTGTTCTCTCTGTCATGGTGCAGGTCACGGTGGACCACTTGGGCAGCTGTTTGGGTAACAATGGTGCGGACCATTTCAGTCAACTGAGTGATCTCCTCTCTCATTGTATGCATCCTTTCCTCCTGGGTGTGAAATCTCTCCTCATGGGCTTGCATCCTCTCCTCATGGGCATGTTTGGATCTGGTGTTATCAGCCATGAAGGTGAATATGTCTCGGTATTTCTGGTTTCAGGGTAGCTAGGTGAATGGAATGGATTGGGGTGTCTGGGTTTATGGATTTCTGGCTGGTTGATGGTAATGATTTTGTGTATTTCTGGGTTTGTGCTTGCGGAAGGATAGGTCTAGGTAGGATCGGTGCTCCAGTGATACCACTTGTAATGAACTTGGTTGGTAATTGTTCTAGAAAGGAGATAGTGATTTGTATGTAAGGATATTTAAGATAAACTGAGTATTTTAGAGGAATACTCAACCTCCATAAAAATAGAAAACTTCAGACTAATATTCTTCAAGATGCCCCAAAGAAAGCTGTAAATGTTTCTTATCTAGACCTCACTCTCGCAGTAATATCTAAGCCACTCTTTGGCATACAAGTGGACCAATAAAGTGGAAAGGATAAAAGAGTAAAACACTAAAATCACAACTGTAACAATAACATAACAAACTGTAACAATAACATAACAAACTGCAGGCGCACAACTCTGATCAATTAATCCTCTGATTGCCGTTACTGTGTTGCCTCCCCTTCAAAAACGCACCGTTCTTTACTTTGGGCTTCTAGTAAACTGTCCACCGAGCTTCTTCTTTCCCTCACTCCAAGCCCAATTCGTGGGCCTCATAACGGACTTCGGTAGTAATAATTTATACTTGGCATCTCTTCGAGCAGTGTGATACTTTGCTAAAGTATACAGCGTATCTTCCTGCTATTGTAAGTTCCCCAACCGTCTTCTTCTTTCCTATATTTTGCTCAACCAAATGATGTATCGGCATTGATTTTTGGCAGCAGAAATATTTCACTGATCTTTTCCTACATTTTTTGTCTTTTTTTTTTTATTTCCTGGTTTTGGTTCTACATATATTAGATTTGTGCTGTTCGCTGTTCAACTCGTTCGTTATTGTGTGGGTATCTCTTATTACAGCATTCAATGAGAATTCCAGTACTCCTTTCATGGCTCTTCTTCATGTCCATATGCTTACTTTCTAGCAGCTTCTATCTTCCTATGGTTTGCGGCAAATGTCGTACCCATCAGAGATTCTTGTTGCTCCAATTGAAGAATACGCTCATTTTTTACAATGCTCTATCCACAAAATTGGGGCACTGGAACAAAAGCATCGATTGTTGCTCATGGGAAGGCGTGACCTGCAACAAGGGACGTGATATTGGTCTCAACCTCACCAATCACTCTATCTCATGTCCACTTTACAATTCAAGCAGCCTTTTCAAGCTTCAATATCTTCAGAATCTAAATTTAGCATACAACGACTTCAGCGCTTCTGAGATTCCTTCAGAATTTAACAAGTTGTCGAATTTGGTTTATTTAAACCTTTCGAATACTTGGTTTGAAGGACAAATTCCAATTCCAATTTTGCATTTAAAAGGATTGGTTAGTCTCGATTTAAGTACGGATGGGTACTACAGCGACGACTTTTTGTTGAAGCTTGAGAATCCAAATCTAAATATGCTTGTTCAAAACCTTTCGAAGCTTACGGAACTTTATCTTGATGGTGTGGATATATCAATGCAAGGGTATGAGTGGGGCCCGACATTATCATTTTCACTACCAAATCTAAGAGTGTTGAGCTTGTCAAATTGTAATCTATCAGGGCATTTTGATTCCTCCTTGGCGAATCTTGAATCCCTCTCTGTTATTCGTTTGAGCCGTAACAACTTCTCTGCTCCGATTCCTCATTTTTTTGCAGACTTCAGAAATTTGACAACCTTGATTTTGAGTAGCTCTTTGTTGTATGGAAAATTTCCAAAAAGGATCTTTCAAATTCCATCATTGCAAATGGTTGACCTGTCAAATAATCATGAACTTGAAGGTTTATTGCCAGATTTTCCTTCTAATGGATCTCTTCAAAGCCTAGTCCTTAGCAATACAAAGTTTTCAGGGTCATTGGCATATTCTATTGGGAATCTCAAATTATTTTCTGAAGTCAATCTTTCTTATTGCAATTTTAGAGGAGAAATTCCGAAATCAATGGCAAATCTCACCGAATTGTTTCATTTGGACTTGTCAGGGAACAGATTCAATGGATCAATTCCATCATTAAGCATGAGCAAGAATATGAAAACAATAGACCTTGGCAACAATGATTTACCAGGTCAAATTGCTTCCACTCGATGGGCAGATCTTTTGAATTTGGAGGCTCTTGATTTGAGTTACAATTCACTAGAAGGGAGTATTCCAGTTTCTCTTTTTTCCCTTCCATCATTGGTAGAATTTCACCTTCAAAACAATTGATTTTCTGGCCACTTGATGAATTTTCAACTGCTCCTTCTTACCTATTGAGTCATCTTGATTTAAGTCACAACAACTTGGAAGGGCAAATTCCCATGTCTGTGTTCAAACTACCTTCTCTTGGGCTACTTGATCTTTCTTCGAATCACTTCAATGGCTCTTGGCATTTTAGTGCGGTTCAAAAATTAAAGACTGTTTACTTTCTTGATCTTTCATACAATGATCTCTCGATTGAATATAGTGGAATTAATTGTTCATTGTCCTCTTTTCCACAATTTGAAACTTTGAGATTGGCTTCTAACAAGTTGAAAAGAATTCCAAATTTCTTGCGAAACCAATCTGCCTTATACGAGCTAGACCTTTCAAACTGCCAAATTCATGGAGAAATACCACACTGGATTTGGGACTATACTATACTGAACCACTTAAATCTCTCCAATAACTACTTGGTGACTCTAGAAAGACCTTTTCTTTTCTCAATGATTCTTACTCGATGGGGGTGGATCTAAGCTCCAACAAACTCCAAGGGCAACTCCCGATTCACACTGCAGGTTTTCTTTATTACTTGGATTTATCCAGGAATAATTTCCACTCGAGCATACCAACTAGCTTCATTAAATCCATGGTTTATACTCAATTCCTTTTTCTTTCGAGCAATAAATTTATGGGAGTATCCCCGAATCAATTTGTTATGCTACGGATCTTCATGTTCTGGATTTGTCTAACAATTTCTTCAGCGGCATGGTCCCCCATTGCTTATTTGAGGCAACTGATATAGCGGTGCTGAATTTAAGGAAAAACAGCCTCTTGGGTAAAATTCCTGATACGTTCCGAAGCAATTGTGGTTTGCAAACTTTAGATCTTGGTGAAAACCAATTAGAAAGAAAGTTACCAAAATCTTTGAACAAGTGCAAAAATTTGGAGTTCTTGGACATCGGGAATAACAACATTCAGGATACTTTCCCACGTTACTTGAAGAATATATCCATGCTGCTTGTCCTTGTTTTGCGATCAAACAAGTTTGATGGACCTATTGATTGTATGGATAATGCCACTTGGCCAATGCTTCAAATTATAAATTTAGCTTCAAACAATTTCAGTGGTAAGCTAACAGAAAAGTCCTTTGGCATCTTAAAGGCATTAATGGCTAATAAAGATGAAGCGGAGTTGGAGCATATTCATAGAAAATTTCCGTTTTATACGTATGATTTTGCTTTCGATTATCAAGATAAGTTGACAATTATTGTCAAAGGTCTATCTCTGAATCTAGTGAAGATCCTAACTGTTTTCATCATCCTTGACCTTTCATGCAACAACTTTGATGGGCCTCTACCAAAAGAAATTGGAAAATTCAAATCACTATATTTCCTCAACTTGTCTCATAATGGTTTCACAGGCAATATTCCACAATCTTTGGGAAAATTAAGTAATCTTGAGACACTAGACTTGTCAAGCAATAAGCTTACTGGTGAGATTCCTATTCAACTGGTAGATGATCTAATTTTCCTAGAATTCCTTAATCTTTCTTTCAATCAATTATCGGGAAAAATTCCACAAATCAAGCAATTTGGTACATTCCCAATATCTTCCTACAAGGGGAACATTGGATTATGTGGCTTTCCATTGGAAGAACATTGCACAGGTGATGGGTCGGGATATTCAACTCCAACATCTAAAGAATTTGACTCGAATTTTAGGATTGGAATTGACTGGAACTTCTTAAGTGTTGAATTGGGATTTGTTTTTGGTTTCGGGATTGCTGTTGGGCCTCTTATGTTTTGGAAGAGGTGGAGGATGTGCTACTACAAACACGCTGATGACATATTTTTTAAGATCCTCCCTCAGCTATATATTGCAATAGAAAACCGTCGAAGGCAAGAACACATGAATAACAAAAGAAGAGCTCACAGAAATCAAGGACGGAGCCATGCTTGATAGACATGAGCCATGAAGAATAATGCTATCAGGCAAGACTTTTTTATGTTTCAATATAATGAAAAATGAAAAAAAATAATTACTCAAGTAATTGGATGTGATTATTGCTTTAAATGATATATATTGCTTATTGTAATGAAGCTAAAAATGCTATTAAAATAGTACTTTTGATGGTAGATTTGCAGGTGATTTTTGGGAGGTCATGAACGGGATTTGGAAGCAAAACTAACTAATGTTGTCGCTATTATATTTTAGCACTTGACTTTTTACCGTAAGATTGGCAATAAGTGGATGTACTTTTATATTGCTAGCTTTAAGTTTTATTGGACTTCCAAGCATAAATGATCTATAGACACAATTAATACAAATTTGAGCTGTAATGGTTTATTTGGTTCAACGCTACCACATTTCATGGAGTGGATTATTTAAAAATATAAATAGTACTAGATTTGCAAAAAGTGGATGAAAAAAGTTGAGAACTTGTTTAAATATAAAATATGAGACTCACACGAAAAAAATTAATTATTTAATAGTAAGTTTAATTTTTTTTCAAAGCAATTACACGACATTTACGTACTTCATGGTTGTACACACTTTTCAACACATAAATATCTCTATTAGATTAAGGTTTTTGAATCTCTATTAGATTCTGTTTTTATGGCAAATATAATTCTTTATTTTCCTTTGCTAATTTTAAGGATTTTAGAATATTAACAAACAAGCTGTAAGTTTGGTTGAAAGTCTTCCTGCTCTTGATCAGTGGCATCAAGGCAAAAATAATTTTCTCGGAAATGAAACAAATTACTAAGTTCCTTTATCAATCCACAAGTTTGGAGTCTTGGACCACTCAAACAATTATCATGCAAAATCTTAAGACAGGGTATTACAGGTGGTCGTGATGAATTTGTGACTGAGGATAACAAAATTTGATTAAGGTTTTTGAATCTTTAATGGAGCCTCCCTCCAAAACTACTGGCCACAACATGTAGTAGGACCTTTTGGGAGCAATTCTTTTGTGGGGATTCTGTTTTTATTGCAAATAAATGTATTTTCTGGTTGTAGAAAATTACTTTTTGCAGCGAGAATCATACCGCCACAAATAATGTCAATGTAAGTGGGCAACGCGACATGTTTTTATCAACTATAGCTATACTAATCAACGGCTAATGATATTTTTATTTTGTGCCGTTAACAATTTTTAATTTTATTTCGTTGTTGAACTTTCTTTTAATTTATTTTTACGCTTGTCAATAGACTCTAATGGAAGTGAATTACGTCTCATGGGTATGGGACACCAATGCTAGCTATTACAAGAGCAAGCAAAGAAAAACATGCAGTACTGTCGTTAAGGTCTTCTAGCCTTTCAAGAGAGGAAAACAAGCAAGTTAAAAGTTAGGCCGCACACTCACTCCTTAACATGGTGGAACGGTAATTAAGGAGTTCGCATGATCTTCCTATATATATCCTTGAGGGGGCCGGCTTCGGGGGTAAAGATAATTTTTAATAGGATGAGTAAAACTTCATTTTTAATATTTTGTTTTCATTTTTTTAAGTGTTGTAATAATTCTTTAACAATTTTCATAACTTTTTCTTTATAAATTCATGTGTTTTTAAAAATTTTAATGTTATCTTTTAAAACTTAGTTTACGTATTTGTGGTGTTTTTCAAATATTGTTTTGAATGTTGCGTGTTATTTTGTATTTTTTTGATTTTCTAAAATTTATAACTTTATTTTATTTTTTTTAGTTTTTTAATGCTCATACTAACGTGGGATGCTGACTCTTTATTTTTTGGTAGGTTTCGGGACAAAAATAAAATATAAAATTTTCATCTCATTTCATTTTATCATTATAATTTTTTCAAATTTCTATATTAAATATAATAAATAATTTAATTTTCTTAAATCTCAAAATAAAAATAATATTTTAAATTTCTTCTAAAATTAAAAGTTCTCATGTCACTCTCTAAACCTGCCCTTAATCTTTTTAAATATTGATTGTACATTATATCACGTGTTATCTTTCGATTGGTCCAGACATGGTGCTTCATGGTCATGTCAGTATGTTTTGTCAAGAGATTGATGGAGCCTTGAGGGACGCTAACACCTCCAAAAGAAATTCAAACAGATAGAATTTCTTTTATTTAGACGTTGGTTATTTCATGAAAACTTAGATTAAATTTCATGGATTAAAAATTAATTAGGTATCGGTTTGTTAGCGTAGTCAAATTATGATTCGCTAAAACAACGATTTTTATTTTTATTTTTTAGAGGCACATTTTTTTTTTTTTTNGCAAAAATAATTTTCTCAGAAATGAAACAAATTACTAAGTTCCTTTATCAATCCACAAGTTTGGAGTCTTGGACCACTCAAACAATTATCATGCAAAATCTTGAGACAGGGTATTACAGGTGGTCGTGATGAATTTGTGACTGAGGATAACAAAATTTGATTAAGGTTTTTGAATCTTTAATGGAGCCTCCCTCCAAAACTACTGGCCACAACATGTAGTAGGACCTTTTGGGAACAATTCTTTTGTGGGGATTCTGTTTTTATTGCAAATAAATGTATTTTCTGGTTGTAGAAAATTACTTTTTGCAGCGAGAATCATACCGCCAAAAATAATGTCAATGTAAGTGGGCAACGCGACATGTTTTTATCAACTATAGCTATACTAATCAACGACCAATGATATTTTTATTTTGTGCCGTTAACAATTTTTAATTTATTTATTTCGTTGTTGAACTTTCTTTTAATTTATTTTTACGCTTGTCAATAGACTCTAATGGAAGTGAATTACGTCTCATGGGTATGGGACACCAATGCTAGCTATTACAAGAGCAAGCAAAGAAAAACATGCAGTACTGTCGTTAAGGTCTAGCCTTTCAAGAGAGGAAAACAAGCAAGTTAAAAGTTAGGCCGCACACTCACTCCTTAACATGGTGGAACGGTAATTAATGAGTTCGCATGATCTTCCTATATATATCCTTGAGGGGGCCGGCTTAGGGGGTAAAGATAATTTTTAATAGGATGAGTAAAACTTCTTTTTTAATATTTTGTTTTCATTTTTTTAAGTGTTGTAATAATTCTTTAACAATTTTCATAACTTTTTCTTTATAAATTCATGTGTTTTTAAAAATTTTAATGTCATCTTTTAAAACTTAGTTTACGTATTTGTGGTGTTTTTCAAATATTGTTTTGAATGTTGCGTGTTATTTTGTATTTTTTTGATTTTCTAAAATTTATAACTTTATTTTATTTTTTTTAGTTTTTTAATGCTCATACTAACGTGGGATGCTGACTCTTTATTTTTTGGTAGGTTTCGGGACAAAAATAAAATATAAAATTTTCATCTCATCTCATTTTATCATTATAATTTTTTTAAATTTCTATATAAAATATAATAAATAATTTAATTTTCTTAAATCTCAAAATAAAAATAATATTTTAAATTTCTTCTAAAATTAAAAATTCTCATGTCACTCTCTAAACCTGCCCTTAATCTTTTTAAATATTGATTGTACATTATATCACGTGTTATCTTTCGATTGGTCCAGACATGGTGCTTCATGGTCATGTCAGTATGTTTTGTCAAGAGATTGATGGAGCCTTGAGGGACGCTAACACCTCCAAAAGAAATTCAAACAGATAGAATTTCTTTTATTTAGACGTTGGTTATTTCATGAAAACTTAGATTAAATTTCATGGATTAAAAATTAATTAGGTATCGGTTTGTTAGCGTAGTCAAATTATGATTCGCTAAAACAACGATTTTTATTTTTATTTTTTAGAGGCACATTTTTTTTTTTTTTAAGGAAGACATGACCTCTAAAATTTTATTGCAAATCCTTACGTGTGGTGGAGGAAAACCATAATCACATCACCATAATCAAATAAAAACCTGAAAAAAAAAACCTTACAAGCATAAAAAGCAACAACCATTAAAAAAAAAAAGAAAAAAAAACACTAATAAAAAGATAATGAAGGCAACCCTGAATAATCCATACAAAGTAAACCTCTCAGTGTACGAGGAATGTTCCCAAAACTATGCCACGACAAATTAGAACTTGCCACCCCTTTCTTGAACAATCAATCTGTCACTTTATTCCCTTATTTGAAAACATGATTCGCAGAACAAACCATAGAATCCATGATAACAGTAAGTTCCTCCCATAAATCCTCCAAATACCACACCCCACATCTCCTTCTTTTCCACCATGATACTACAATCATATAATCAACTTCAATCTCAACAAAATTAATACCCAAAGATTTGCAAACCTTGAGACCATGCAGAAAAGCTAATAATTTGGCTTTATTGTTAGAACCAAAGCCAGTATGTGAAGCAAAAGCATGTATCAAAAGACCATGATCATTTCGAATTATTCTACCAATACCTAAAGAACCCGGATTGCCAAGACTGCTACCGTCAGTGTTCAACTTAAACCAGCCAACAACTAGTCTTTTCCATGCTATTAATTTACATCGACGAAATAAAGGAGTCACAGTAGGAACTTGCAAATATTGAAGTACCTGCATATCAAAATTGGATAGTCTTGAAATCTTGTGAACGTCATGACATAAATGGCCAATCCAATGTTTAATAGAATGCATTAATATATCAGAAATGGATTCAGTATATCCCTCCATACGCGTCAAACATCATCTCCTCCAAAGTCTCCAAGTGATAATCACCGGTAAAAGTCCCAGAATTAAACCCACTTGAGTCGACGAAGTCGCACGACGATATCAGGATGACGTCGTCTCCTTCCAATTTTAGCCAATAGGAATACCAAACAAAGATCCAAGAAAATGTCACACCTTACTAGAAAACTCTCCTTCAAAGAGCACATGGCTTTGATCTTCATAATGTCCTACATCACAACAATCACAATGAGAAACAAGCAGAATACCAATACGACAAAGATTATCATCCACACTTAAAGCCATATGTCAAGCCTTCCACATAGCAATAGACATTTTTAGAGGAAGCATTTTATGCCACATCCAAGAATGCCCATAAAAATAGAGCCCCTGATACAAATATAGTCCCAAGCTGACTTAGTTGAAAAACAATCATTTTCATTTTTTGTCCAAATCAATAAATCCGAACCAATCTTGCAAGCTGCTAAGGTCTCCAAGATATCATTCACTTTATCCTGACCAACTAGCCCCACAAGCAAATCCACATCCCATCTATTAGACAATCTACAATCCTTTACTCTAAGCAAAGGTTAACCCACTAATTGTATTTCATCAATTAATGGACCACGATCTCCCCATTTATCATACCAAAAAAATAAATTCCCCTCCCTAATCCTCCACTTCGAGTTATTCATGGCAAGAGGTATACTTCTAAGAAGTATCTTCCAAAACGTTGAACCCTTATTTGAACCAATGAGAGACCAAGACTTAGAAACCACATACTTGTCTTTAAAAAATTTCGCCCATAAACATTTACCTTGAATTAAATTCTGAGCAAACCTCATGTGCAAGGCCTATTCCATATCATCAAGGTGTCGCAAGCCAAGTCCTCCTTCCTCAATAGGTTTACAAATGCTTTGCCATGACACCCATTGTTTCTTCCCTTTTCCATTCATCTCCCCCTAGAAAAATGTACTCATCATTCGATGTAATTCTTTAATAATGGATAGAGGGACCTGCAAAACAGCAAATACATGTAGAAAATTATAATCTAGGTTCTTAAAATGAGTTCTCAATGGATCTTCTCTATCCATTGACTTGATTTCGACTTTCTTGGGTGAGTTTTCAAATTGATTATGGGTTCAAGGGATTCCATTCTTATGGATTCATATCAATTGAAGTCTGTATTATTTGGCATTGTTCTTTTCTCTATGCTTCTATTTTTTTTGATATTGAGTTCCATTTTATTTTCTGTTTAGGGCTACACCAATGACAAAGA
Organism: Pterocarya stenoptera; assembly: GCA_003123785.1. Taxonomy (NCBI): domain Eukaryota; kingdom Viridiplantae; phylum Streptophyta; class Magnoliopsida; order Fagales; family Juglandaceae; genus Pterocarya; species Pterocarya stenoptera. Next base: position 204,400 of record QEOT01001949.1, read on the forward strand.
GAACTTGCAACTTTATTTTCAAATTGAGCATGATGTTGGGATGGACTCAATCAAAGTGAAAGCTTTGATAGACCTTTTTGATGAAATTGTGGAAGAACCACTTTTCAATCAGCTGAGGTGATTTTATATGTTCCAACATGTCTGTTGAGAATTAGTTGCATCCTATATTTGTCTGTCCGCAACGTTTTGGTGGCCTCTACTGACAGATAGTGTACTAATTATATGTTCCAACATGTCTGTAGCTAAATTGCTACAGAGATGCTGCCATTAAGTCAGCCCAAGACCTGGTATTTAATTCCCTAATGATTCATGACATTGAATTATCCCCATTTCTCTCTGTGATTTTGCATCTCCTCTATTGTCTTCAACAAATTCTGAGATATTTCGGGCATGTGCATGTAAAGGTATCAAGAAGGCTGGACCTTGTGTATGGAGGTGGGAGCATTGGACTAATGGGGCTGGTTTCACAATTGACCAATTGACATTTAATTGGGTGACCCCATATTGACATGTCTCTCAATACAGGGTTGCTAGCATGGGTGAGGAAGAGGTAACATCTATCTGCCTGTTGGTTCTATGTAATTTCTTAGTAAGTTTGGTCATATTAGTAGTTTGGATCTTTTTTGAGTATGTAAAAAGAACTATAAACCAATCCATAGTGTAAGGTAAAATATATATCATGATCTTTTTTGCGGCATTGTAGCTTCATCATTGTTTATAAGGCTTTATTATCTAGATTCTAACCTCTGATCTTTAGTGGGCTTTCCGAATTCTCTTTTTCTACCGTATATTTACTTATGAAGGCTTGAGTTGGGCTTTACGATATATATTCTTGATATCCTGGGGGATGATATAATCCTTTGTAAGAGTTTTTCTCTCTTACAAAGGATTATATATATATAGTGTTGGATACTACATTAATAATATATGGAATGGTATGATTGGAAAAATTGCATGTATGTCATGTCTTCAGATTTTAGGTATTGCTATAAATGTTTCTTCGTTCCAATTTGAAGGGGAAGATGCCTTCAAGCCAAAAATATTTGATGATATCATAATTTTAGAACAACTTTTTCTGATTCTACCAACTCTACTATTTTAAAGGATCACCAAGGTTTAAATCATTTGCTTCTCCTTGATGACATATTTATGTAAATAATATTTCTAATAATCTCTTTTATTTGTTGTTGTTGCCCTTTTCTTCTTTACCTATAAAAAAAGAAAAAGAAAAAGGTAGATGAGGTTGTGTTATTCACTTGATCTCGTTCTTCATTTGAGGAATTTGACAGTAAGGAAGGCTGCTAGTTAGAGAGAGACCTTATACACTACAACAAAATTGACTTTTAGGGATGAAATTATTTAGGGGCGAACTAAATTTCGTCTCTAAAAGTTATTTTTTGAGACGAAATTTAAATTTCATCCCAAAAAATTGAGGACTTTACAAAACCATTCAATCGGATAAATATCCGTTCGAACTGTATTTTCTATGACAAATTAAATCGTCTCAAAAAGTTTTTTTAATTCGAACGAAAAAAATCCGTTCGAACGGAAAAATCTTGGCAGGAAAGTAATTTATTATGTCGGGGAAAGTTCAAAACTGTTTGAACTATATATTTAACCATTCGAACGGTTTTAAATTACTATTCGAATGCTATTATTTACCGTTCGAACGGATAAACGTTTCAACTTTAATAAAAAATTATATTATAGTATAGTATATTGATAATACTATATATTGTGATACCCCGACTCCCACGTACAAAAAGCCTCGAGAATCGTGACATCAGGATGATGACAACACGGGTCACACATCCCAACGATACGTGCTCAAGTGTGTGCAACGTGCTACCAGAGCACCAAAGAGTCGCAGCGGATAATAAAAATTAAGTCACTAAGTACCAGAATTTTTTATATACAAAAATAACCAAAATACAAGTATACTGAAAGTTATACAATCATCCAAGAAAATCTAATAGAACCGAATACATACGCATGGGAAACAAATCCCACAATCGAAACAGCAGCAACCACATGCCACTTAACCACGAAGCCAATCCCTAAGGCTCGACGTCCTCGTCCTCATCTGCACCAAAATCTACGGTATCATAAAATGTTACCGCAGGTAAGTAATAAACCAAACGATCTCTGAGATAAAAATACATTTAATGCAACCAACATGCATGCATATGATGATATATGCACCAAACCTAAAAAAATATCATTTTTTCGAAAAACGATTTACACAAAAATAGTTATTGGACACTGTAGGCGGGAATCACAGGCGGGACTCTACCACCATCCCTACTGCGTGTACCGTAGGTGGGAATCGCAGGTGGGACAACACCGCCATCCCTGCTTACCACCATCCCTATGCGTACACCATAGGTAGGAATCGCAGGCGGGACTATACCGCCGTCCCTGCTTACCACCATCCCTACAGTTCCTTTCCACACAATACAAAAACCCAATAGAGCACTGTAGGTGGGAATCGCAGACGGGACTCTACCACCATCCCTACCGCGTGTACCGTAGACGGGAATCGCAGGGGGGACAACACAACCATCCTTGCTTACCACCATCCCTACGCGTACACCGTAGGCTGGAATCGCAGGCGGGACTATACCACCATCCCTACAGTCTCCTTTCCTTTTTTCCACAAATGAAAACCCAGTTTTCAATAAACACAAACATGATTATGCGTGCACATGCGATGCACCAATCCAACAATAAATTCCAACAACCAATCCAATAGTAAAATCCAACAATCAATCCATATCACAACACAACCAATCACAGACATAATAAACCAGTCAGTGCAAAAATATATTAAAACCTTAAAGATGTTCGGAAAAATACTTACAGTGCTTTAATATACTTTTCGGAGGATCACGAGAGAGCTGGAAGCGCCAAAACAGCAACACCACAGTGTAAAAACACTGTGGCCGAAAACACAGTGAAACCCAAAAATTACACGGGGTCAAACAAAAACTTGGAAATGGTAGGGTAGGGCCTATGGAAGGTGGGGAAGCTAATGGTAGTGGCCTTTGGCCGTGGGTGGTGGCCGAAATGGCAGTGGAAGGCCGGAAAGGCAAAATCGGTTGTGAGCTCAGCTGGGCTTCACCGGTGACGGATCGAGGCTGGGGTTGGGTCTAAAATGTTGCTAAAGGGCCGGTGAAGAAGTGGTGAAGAAATGGTGGCCGGAGGTGAAGCGACGGCGGTGCTGGAGCACACAAGGGCGCGTGGCTTCAAGCCGTGCGTGGCCGCTCACGGTGGCACAGGACGGTCTGAAAATGATGGGGTGAGGTCGTCGGCGGCTAGGGAGGCATTTGGGCAGGGAGGTGTCGGCCACGGGCGGCGCGCGGTGGTGCTGGGTGGAGAAGAACCGAGAGCACAGGGGAGAGGAGAGAGAGAGGGTCGGGCTGCGCGGGCTGGGGAGAGAAACCGGAAGAAAAAGAAGAAAAAGAGAAAAAAAGAAGAAAAGAAAAAAGAAAAAGGGAAAAAAGAAAAGAAGAGAAAGAAAAAGGAGATCCAGCCTTTTCAACTTGGGTTTCGAAAGTGATCCAACGAAAAAGATTTTAAAACCACTAGATAAATAAAATAATTCAAACTCAATGAAATGCTCGATTAAAACAATAAAAATATTAAAATTAAAAAACAAGCCAATTTAAATTAAAGATCAATTTAAAATGTAAAACAAATAATAATATAAAGAAAATCCATTAAAATGATTTTCATCACTTAAAATATTATAAAAATAATATTTCAAAACTCCTTAAATTTTAAAACAAGAGAATGAATTTTTAAAATAAATTAAAATAATCCTTCTTTAAAAAAGCACTAAAATACGGGGTGTTACATTCTCCCCTCCTTAAAATAAAATTTCTCCTCGAAATTTGTAGGGTCAAACATCAACGCCAAGGCGGCTACAAGTTACAAACCAGAACACGCTTAAGGAAATCACACGACCTACAATACCCAACTGATAAGGCTGCAACTTGCACAACTTTTCCAAAACCCGAGAATAAACCACACAAGCCATCCATTACGAAAAATCGGATTAGATCCATACCTGCCATAACTCCAGCGTCTTGAGTCTCTAGAACCTCGTCGCCAGCACTACCAGGTGTCATCGCGTACACCTGAGCCTGAACCAGTTGCCTCTGATTGGTTCTACCACCATGATGACCACCTTGATTCCCTTGGGACCGATTAGGGCACTCACGAGCAAAGTGCCCCACTTGACCACACTCAAAGCACTGGCTCCTACCCTGACGGCAATCTCCCTCATGTGCTCTATTACAACTGCCACAAACTGGAGCTCGGCCTCCCATGCGCACACCGGAGGCTGCATGCGATCGAGCTCCACTCCTCTGAATAAACTTTTGTGGCGATCCTGAACTGGTCCCTTCGCCATCAACGTTCAGCCGCTTCTTACCCGTAAGGGAGCCTACTGCAAGAGCTCGCTCTCGCTCAGCAATACAAGCCACCTCGACTAACCTCTGAAAGTTTTGGATTTGCAAGCACGCGACTTGCCTACGGATCTGAGGGCGCAACCCTTCCTGGAAACGTTTGGCCCGCATCTCTTCGGTAGCTATCAGATGAGTCGCAAATCGCCCGAGCTCCATAAATCTCTGGGCATACTGCTCAACAGTCAAATCTCCCTGGACCAAGTTACTGAAATCTCGCGCCAGCTGCCGTCTCACAAAAACAGGGAAGAAACGGTCGTCGAACTCTTTCTTGAAGCGCTGCCAAGACACGGCTGCAAACGATCCCAACTCCATCACTAAGAGCTCCCATTTAGTCTTCCACTAGTTAGCTGCTTCACCCTGCAGCATGTGGCTCCCGTACAACACCATCTGGGCCTCCGTGCAACCACAGACTTCGAAGGTCCTTTCGAGGTCTTCAATCCACATCCCGGCCCAAAGTGGATCCTCTTCGCCAGTAAAGGCAGGGGTTCTATGCACCAAGAACCGCTCATAAGTGCACCCGACTTGTGCCACCCTATTCTGCTCTCCCTGCGGTGGACGAAAATTTTGCTGCAAGAATTCTGTCATCCGATTTAATGCCCTTGCCATGGTGTAATTCCCATCGCCTTTCGGCAATTCATCTGCAGGTTCATCTGTCGGCCTTCTTGGTCATACCATTTTCCTGCCCAAGCGTAACCCTCAACCCCACTTAAGTCTCCGGACAAAATTTCAAATAAGAGCCAAAAGCAACACCCAAATTCAAATAAAATAATACGACATAAAAATTAAAATAGAATAAAACCAACAAAATTTAATAACATACAATAAATTAAAACCATTAAAAATAACATACTTCAAATTGAATAATTTTAAATCACAACTTTAAAACTTTCTGGTACTCCACCTAAGGGACATGTGGTTTTACCCAGAGCCAAACTGCTCTGATACCACCTGTGACGCCCCAACTCCCACGTACAAAAAGTCTTGAGAATCGTGACGTCAGGATGATGACAACATGGGTCACACATCCCAATGATACGTGCTCAAGTGTGTGCAACGTGCCACCAGAGCACCAAAGAGTCGCAGCGGATAATAAAAATTAAGTCACTAAGTACCAGAATTTTTTATATACAAAAATAACCAAAATACAAGTATACAGAAAGTTATACAGTCATCCAAGAAAATCTAATAGAACCAAATACATACGCATGGGAAACAAATCCCACAATCAAAACAGCAGCAACCACATGCCACTTAACCACGAAGTCGATCCCTAAGGCTTGACGTCCTCGTCCTCATCTGCACCAAAATCTACGGTACCATAAAATGTTACCGCAGGTAAGTAATAATCCAAACGATCTCTAAGATAAAAATACATTTAATGCAACCAACATACATGCATATGATGATATATGCACCAAATCCAAAAAAATATCATTTTTTCCAAAAACGATTTACACAAAAATAGTTATTGGACACTGTAGGTGGGAATCACAGGCGGGACTCTACCGACATCCCTGCTTACCACCATCCCTACCGCATGTACCGTAGGCAGGAATCGCAGGCAGGACAACACCACCATCCCTGCTTACCACCATCCCTACGCGTACACCATAGGCGGGAATCCCAAGTGGGACTATACTACCGTCCCTGCTTACCACCATCCCTACAGTTCCTTTCCACACAACACAAAAACCCAATAGAGCACTGTAGGCAGGAATCGTAGATGGGACTCTACCACCATCCCTACTGCGTGTACCGTAGGCGGGACAACACCACCATCCCTGCTTACCACCATTCCTACAGTCTCCTTTCCTTTTTCCCACAAATGAAAATCCAGTTTTCAATAAACACAAACATAATTATGCGTGCACATGCAATGCACCAATCCAACAAAATTTCAACAACCAATCCAACAGTAAAATCCAACAATCAATCCAGATCACAACACAACCAATCATAGACATAATAAACCAATCAGTGTAAAAATATATTAAAACCTTAAAGATGTTCAGAAAAATACTTACAGCGCTTTAATATACTTTTCGGAGGATCACGAGAGAGTTGGAAGCGCAAAAACAGCAACACCACAGTGTAAAAACACTGTGGCCGAAAACACAGTGAAACCCAAAAATTACACGAGGTCAAACGAAGGCTTGGAAACGGTAGGGTAGGGCCTATGGAAGGTGGGGAAGCTAATGGTAGTGGCCTTTGGCTGTGGGTGGTGGCCGAAATGGCGGTGGAAGGCCGGAAAGGCAAAATCGGTTGTAAGCTCAGCTGGGCTTCACCGGTGACGAATTGGGGCTGGGTTGGGTCTAAAATATTGCTAGAGGGCCGGTGAAGAAGCGGTGAAGAAATGGTGGCCGGAAGTGGAGCGACGGCGGCGCTGGAGCACACAAGGCCGCGTGGCTTCAAGCCGTGCGTGGCCGCTCACGACGGCACGGGACGGTCTGAAAATGATGGGTTGAGGTCGCCAGCGGCTAGGGAGGCGTTTGGGCTGGGAGGTGTCCGCCACGGGCGGCGCGCGGTGGTGCTGGGTGGAGAAGAACCGAGAGCACGGGGGAGAGGAGAGAGAGAGGGTCGAGCTGTGCGGGCTGGGGAGAGAAACTGGAAGAAAAAGAAGAAAAAGAGAAAAAACGAAGAAAAGAAAAAAGAAAAAGGGAAAAAAGAAAAGAAGAGGAAGAAAAAGGAGATCCAGCCTTTTCAACTTAGGTTTCGAAAGTGATCCAACGAAAAAGATTTTAAAACTACTAGATAAATAAAATAATTCAAACTCAATGAAATGTTCGATTAAAACAATAAAAATATTAAAATCCAAAAACAAGCTAATTTAAATTAAAGATCAATTTAAAATGTAAAACAAATAATAATATAAAGAAAATCCATTAAAATGATTTTCACTACTTAAAATATTATAAAAATAATATTTCAAAACTCCTTAAATTTTAAAACAAGAGAATGAATTTTTAAAATAAATTAAAATTATCCTTCTTTAAAAAAGCACTAAAATACATATAGTATATATTACTAATATATATCATTTTACATTTTCCTTTATTTTTTAGTATAGTATAATATATATGGTACTATATATATGATATATATTATATATTACTAATATGAATACTAGTATATATTACTAATAGATATCATCTTACATTTTTATACTATACTTTAGTATAGTATAATATATATGATAATATATATATGATATTTAGTATAGATTACTAATATATATGATAGTATATATTGCTAATACATCTGATCTTATATTTTTCTTTAATATGTATAATGATGAAAATAAATATATTTAAGCACTAAGGTGGTGTGTTCGAACGGTATCCATAAACTATTCGAAGGTTTTATTTGCGTTTGAACTTGTGAAAAAAACATTCGAACGGTTTATTTCAGTGATGGGAAAATATCCCGTCAATTAATGACTCTTGGAATACCGTTCAAACGCCCTTTTTCATTGTTCGAACGGTTTATTGCATTAGTGGGAAAATATCCCACCAATTAATGACTCTTGGAGTACCGTTCGAATGTTATTTTTAACCGTTCGAACGGTTCACAAAAATTTTGGAGGGCAGAAAAATTGACGCGTTGAAAATTTTTCGCGTTCAACCTTCATTTATTTTCGTTCGAACGGTTAGTGAAAACTTAAAATCTCTTGCACACCATTAGTGCCTCATTTTTCTCTCCTCTTTTCCTCTCTTCTTAGTTTTCTCTCCAAAATCTTCCATTTTCTTCACACAATCCTTCATTCTATCATCTTACAAAGAGGATTGCACACTTATTTTGGTTAAAGGTGTGACTTTAATATAGTTGTTTATTGATTTTATAGTTTATATATGTATATATATATATATTGTGTAGGTGTTTATTAGATTAAACACAAAATATGTTTGTTAGAGGGTTGTTATTCGAAGTATATGTGTTGAATGTTTGTAGTGTTTTCTGAATATGAGTTTGTAATGTTTTGTGAGATTGTGTTTCGTCTGAACTGATTGGTGTTTGGATTCTGGGTTGATACTGTTCGAAAGTTATAATATTCCGTTCGAACGGATAAACGAATTCGAATAGTCAATTGAGTGTTCAAACGGTTGTGCTCATGAGTTATAAAATAATTAACTTAAAAATAATAAACATAGAAATTATTAATACTTAAACTTATATTAATACTTAAAAGATAATAGTTGTAAAAACTATCTTACAACTAACTTAAAAAATAATAAAATTAAATTATAAATAACTTAAAAATAATAAACAAAAGATTTATATTTAAACTCATATTAATACTTAAAAGATAATAGTTGTAAAACTGTCTTACAACTAACCTAAAAAATAATTAAATTAAAATATAAATAACTTAAAAATAATAAACGTAAGATTTATTAATATTTAAAAGATAATTAATTAAAAACTATGAGGATTAACTTAGCAAATAATAAAATTAAATTTTAATTAATACTTAAAAATAACTATAATGTATAATTAATCTAATAAGTAATTAAGTAAAATTTAATATACTAAGGATACTGAAAATACACTTAATATTAAAAAACATAATAATTAGGATACTTATAATACACTTAATATTTAGGATACTTTAAATACTCATGATATATATAGATACTTAAAATACATAATAATTAAAATACATAATTAAGATTTGGGGATTCTCATATATTCTATTATCGTATCATCTTGTATTATCGTATTTGTTTTTTTTTTTTTTTATTATTGTTGTGTTTTAATATCGTATCTTCTATTTGTCATTGAAATAAACCTTAAACCCATTTGAGAGTTATCAATCATGTTGAACGGTTGATTGATATATTGGATGAACTGTATGTATTAGCGCGTGGCCCATCGAGACTTCTATAGCGCTAGAGAATGCGAATTCCATAATCGAAGAATTGACTGCAAGGCAACATGAGTTAGAAACTCAATTTATTTTCGTTCAAGCAGACATGGAGATGAGCATCAAACAACATGAAGAACAATAAGAAGAGTTCAGGAGACAGATGCAACTCCAAATATAGCAGCTTATGCAACAGTACATGCCTCCAAGCAACTGATGGTTTTTTATGTACATATTTTGGGATTATCTATTTATGTATGAACAATGCCAGTCTCATGATTATTTATTTAGTTTGCACTTATTATAAAACTTTTGTGAGTATTAAACAGTTTCTAATGTACGTTTTTAAATATTATGAATGTCTATTTGGTTTTTTATTATTGAGTTTAAATAAAATAGTTACCATTCGAACGACCACATAACGTTCGAATGAAATTTATCAAATCGTTCAAACTACCACATAACGTTCGAACGCCATTTATTTTTGCAGTGTTTGAACATAACTTTCTCCTATTTGAACGCTTATACCGTTCGATTTCTCCTTATAACGTTCGAACTTGTGTATAATTTATTTTGGTTCGACCGTTAAATTATAACCGTTCGAACGATATTTTGGGATGAATTTCAACTGTGACAAAAAAAATTACCCGTTCGAACGTGTTCGAACGATTTCCTTCAAATTCATCTCAAAAGATATTTTTTGGGACAAAATGGTGATTTTCATCCCAAAATATCTTTTGAGACACTGTTTTTGGGACGAGCTTGGGAAAGATTTTTTTTGTCTCAAAATATTTTTTAGGATGAAATTACTATAATTTGGGATGAAAAATTTCGTCTCTAAAGAGCTTTTTTGTTGTAGTGAATTAAGTGGGTATGCAATAAGTGGGTATGCAGTAAGCTCACTTGGAAGCTTACTTTTGTAACATTTTATTCTATTTTCATTCTCAAGCTTGGTTTATCTACATTTTTTGGTTTTAGTTTTTTTTATTCTTAAGCATATACTATAGTCCTTTCATTTGAGTTAAGGAGATCATAATATGGTCATATTAGGAGTAGGGATCTTTATTGAGAATGTCAAAGAATTTTACCTTACAGATATGTAAGGTAAAATTCTATTGGCATTCATTTTTCTTTTTTTCTTTTTTATGTTGTGAAAACCCTTTTCTGGCAATAATTTTTTCGTAAATTTAAAGTATTTGCGGTGATATTGTGTCAGAAATACTTATTTTTTGTAGCAATTTTAATAGTTTTTGCGATGATGAGATCAAAGCGCTGGAAAAAACTTTTACCAACAATTTACGTCACTACAAGAAATTTGATTTTTAGGGACGAAATTAGTTAGGGACAAACTAAATTTCGTCTCTAAAAGTCATTTTTGGAGACAAATTTTTCATTTCGTCTCCAAAACTGCCTCAGATACAAATTTCATTCGAACGAAAAAATATCCATTCGAATGGAATATTTTGTGACGAAAAAAATCGTCTAAAAAACAAATACCGTTCGAACGGAGAAAAAATGTTCGACCAACCAATTAATTCTGTTCGAACAGTAATAATATTGGCAAAAAATTAAATTTTTTTTCCCGGGGAAAGTTAATAACCATACGAACTTAAATTTATTACTTCGAAAGGAACTTTTTTTCATTAATTTGTTTATCATTATTAATTTGTACATATATTTTTAATTTTATTTTTTCGATAAAAATGATTTATTTTATGTTAAATTATATAAATATAACTTTAAAGATAGTATTATTTTTTATATTATCATGAATGGCAAGTAAAATGAAAAAAATAAATAAAGTAGCAAACACGAGAAATAAAAACTATACATTAATTACATCTCAACTATATAATGTTCAATACAATATAAAAAAGTAAAATAATAACTAAAAAAGATTATTTGGTGTTGAGCAGATCAACATCCTCTTGTAACATTTTCACGCATCCATCCAAATCCCTAAGCTTCTCCATGATGGGCTCAATGAACTCAACAAATAGAGCTCGTACCTGATCCAAAGTAGCCCCAGGAGGCTGTCTCTCAACAACGGCAGTAGTAGTAGAAGCTGGATCGGTGGGCGGGGCACTAGGCTGTCCTGGTGCAGTCTTCCGCAAGTGCCCCTCGCTCTTGCTGAATGTGATCTTGTTGAGGGGCCCCATCTGTGGCGACCTCCGCTCAGTCGCTGACACTGTAACCCCTGATCGGAGTAGGAAGTTAGATATCAGCAGTGCAAATGGTAGACTACCTCCACTTACATAGCGTGACTCTGATCGAATGCGGTAAAAGAAATACAAGGCTAGATCAATGGGGTCCCCTCGTGCTATCCACAACAAAAATCTGGCTCGATCGATCCCGAAATCAGTCTTGTGTTTTTTCAGGTCAATGTTATAGCCAACAATCAAGTTAAGTATTCTGAAAAATGCTATACAGTTGGCCAGTCGGATCACCTTGCTCCCATCATATAGAGGAGCCGAAGGGTCTCGCACTAGATGACACACCTGATCATCTGTGAAACCATCATCAGGTAGATTCACATCCTCACTACCATCCTCAGTACTATCATCCGGCTCTACATTCGGGGCTCGTGTGGAGGATGCGGCAGGTGTGTCAGAATCAGATGGTGCAGCCGCTGGTCCCAAAGTAGCCGGTCCAGGATATGAGCCGACCTAGGGCCGGATGTCAAGGAATTCAGCAATAATACGGTGAGAGAAATTAATACTCACTCCCTGGACTGATAAAGTATAGAAAAGAGTATCAGCACTCTCCTCTCCCATGGCACGGTAAAGTTCACTGACCATATATGGGTATGCAGTCCCCTGTTGCTGACAGATCGGTACCCATCCTCGTTCAGTGAAGATGAACTGTATACTCTGTCCCTCCCATGAAAGATCAGAGAAGTCAGACAAAATGATCTGACGCTTGATGAGTACAGATCTCGACGCCTGAGCAGGAGCTGGTCCAGTACTAATTTCACTGACTTGGTCTCTTGCACGTTTTCGTCCGGTAGATGCCATTAATATACTGTTTAA
>QEOT01001949.1:223604-235300 GCA_003123785.1 Pterocarya stenoptera
TTGAGTTGATATTTATGGCGGAAAAAAAATTGCCGGGAAAAGTAAGTATTTGTAGCGATTTTTGCAGTTTGCTAGTTTAACATTTAACTAAGTAGACAATTGCGATGAACATACGGCGCAATAAAAATTGCTGAGAAAGATCAAATTCGGTGATTTTTGGAGTTATTTTCGGCGATTTTTAGCGCTAAGAAAGACTATTTTTCTTATAGTGAAAGCAAATTAGTACTGTAACAATGCATCATCTAGGGTTGCAAATGAACAGAACTGCTCGTAAACGGTTTGAGTTCGACTTATATATACTCGGTTCGAACTCGATTCATTTGATAAATGAGTTGTTGGCGATCACTAATATTGATTTGTATAGTAAACGACCTAAACTCGTATAATCTCACCTCGACTCGGTTTAGGCTTGTGAGCAAAATTCGTATAAACTAGACTCGACTCATTTTGAGTTCACTATAATACTAGTAACATTTCTATAAATATTGTAACGCGATTTAACCTCATTATTTTTTATTTTGCAGTCCCTTTGCACCAACAGTAACAAGTCTCCAACGGTAATTTAGTAGTCACTAAAAATATCAATAGTAGACTGTCGGTACACTTTGCGTTCACTTTCTAAGTGATATGACAAGCGTTTCACTCAACTAGGGATGGGAAGGAGGCAGGAAAGCCAGCTGATTTTGTTTATTTAAAATCATTATTTAAACTAACGTTTTAGAAATGAAATGCGTTTAATTCTTGTTGGTGGACTTAATTGGAGGACTTTCAAAGTCAAGCAGACGTTTATTCTTTGTGTAATTATGTCTGTGGAAATAACACAATTAGTACTAACTTTTTAAATACGTTGCATGCACCCTCCGATACGCTTTTCTTTTGTTTTTAGGGATGTCCTTTTCAAGTGCAATATTCCAAGCTCATGTATGATTCTCTATTTTTCTCCATCATGACATTGAAATATATTCTATTTATTATAAATAATTTTTTAAATTAAAAATTTTATGCGATGAGAATTAGATAATTAAAGAGAGAGATCAGCTAGATGATATATGATCAGTAAGTAAAAGTTTATTTAGAATTAAAGAGAGAGATCAGAAGCTCTTTATCATGATTTGCTGGACTTTCCTTTAAACTTGTGTTTTTTTTCTTGACCACGAGAAGGGAATCAATGGAGAATCATATAATCAAGCAACTTGAAAAATGGAATGATCAAGAGAATGCTCAAAGAAATCAATCTAAATTATTTATTTTAGGATTAGGGTTTTGGCGTGATGAGCCATTATGTCCCACCCAACATCAATATTTCAGCTGTGCTAGTACTGGAGCATGTTGAAAAATGTGAAATTGAAAGTTCTGTTTATTTAATGATTACGCGTGGGATGACGGGAATCTCCATCCATAGAAGGACCCAAAACGTCAAATATATAGAGTATAGAGTCTGGAATTTTCTGCTACGATATTATATTAAATTACCTGTACTTATGTTATCAAAAAAAAAAAAAAAATTACCTGTACTTATTCTATCAGTTTAAGTTGATAAAAAAATAAAAAAATTTGATTATTTGATATATATATATATATATAAATATATCTGTTAACACTCCTTTAAGAATGCAGTAGGAAAGCAAGGAATTGAAGAGAGCATATAATTAACACTTATTTTCTAGTTAAAAATATCATAAGATTAGGTATATAAAACTGGATGTACGTGAAAGTATTCACGTGAGAGATTTTCCTCTTTCAATTAAAAAAGAGAAGAGTTACAACTATAAAAATTTTTACAAAAATAAATCTATAAATAGATCATATAGTTTCATATGATACGTTTGATATACTTTACATTAAAAATAATTTTATTTTTATAAAATCTCTTTATAGCCAAAACATTTCTCATTAAAAAGAATATATACTTTCACATGTTAAGGACACTGGTGTAATACTTTCAAGGTCAAGCTAGCATACCACTGTTGTAATACCGGTAATTATGCTTATGGAAAAATCAATGCAAGAGCTTAAGTGGGAAACTTCAAAGTTAAGCATATATACGTACCATTACTAATAGGAAAATGATAGAGTTAGTAGCTAGCTACTATCCTACTATCCATTTATTACCCTCCTAGAACCACTATTAATAAATAATGGTACGCTTGACTTTGAAGTCTTCGCATTATTTCCACAAGCTGCATAATTTCAAAGACGACAGTGGCCGTATGCTTGACTCAATTAAGTCCAGTTAAAGGATTGAACGCATTTCACTTTTATATCTAAAGTAACATCTCTGCATTAATTCGATTGTCGTTGTTTTATTTTTATTCTTTGATATGTGAAATTAGTATATATGGAAAAACATTAACATCCAATTTTATATAAATATATATATATATATCTAAGCTTTCAATATTTTTAACTCGAATGCCTTTCTACTGCATTAATCTTAAAAGAATTAGTATTACGATATAATTAAATAATTTTAATTTTTTCATGAATTTTAATTTTTAGAATAAGTGGTAATATATATATATATATAAAGCACATGATATCAAAGTAGAAATCTTGAATCAAAATTATGACTCAATATTATTCTACATATTTAATTAAATATTCTATATTTTAAGACCTCTTATTTTAGCAAGAGTAAGTGCTAAAATATAATTTAAGTAATTAAATTCACAGTTTTTCACCAGTTTAAACTTTTGAACGTCCACCAAAATCTTGATAAAGCCCCTCTGTAATCCATCTTTCTCTTCAATCTAAGTAAAGTTTTAGTTACTCTTCCAGTTGATCTCTGATCTCCAACTTTTAGCTTTCATTCTCTCCCCGTGAACCTTTTAGATTAAACTTTAAACAATTATTAATAATAAATAGAATATAATTCAATGACATGAAAAAGAGTAGAGAATCGTACGCGGAATGCACTGGAAAAGAGAATTCCTAAAATCAAAAGAAAACGTATCAGACGGTGCAATGTATTTGAAAAACTAGCGTTCATGGCATAGTAGTTGTGTTATTTTCAATACTTAGTCTGCTTGACTTTGAAAGTCTTCCAATGAAGTCCACGAGCGTAAATTAAACGATTCCATTTTTACTTATGAGGTAACATTATTTCTGCAAGCACGAATGCAATTATTGTTAATATACTTTTATTCTAGACTTCTTGTTTGTGAAAGCAAGATATCTTGTACAACATGTAAAGACATACTGTTTAGAGCTTCCAAGCGCACGATAATGGCATGAGTATTGATATGATATTCAGATGCTCAACTATGAAGTAAATAATAAATAAAACGTATAAAATATAATTAAAGGAAGAGACATAAATTTATGTGATTGGGCATGAAAGCATACATCTAATTTATGTGTTACTCCCGGTCACATGCACGTGCGTTAACATTCTTCCTAAGACAGCAATAGGATTAAATATTTCTCAACCTCTTTGTTGAGGTGCAAGTGTTAACCATGGTTGCATGTTTAGCGAGGCCCAAAGTGCTTGACTCTTACGCGGCCCTACTTTTAGTGCGAGTCCCGATCACATGTGCAATGCGTTAGCTTCAATCAATTGTTTTGAGGGCGCCCAAGTGCTGGACTCTAGGGCAGCCCGACTGCCTTGTGTTAGTGTTAGCTCTGGTTGCATGCGTAGGCACTAACATTATTGTTGAGACAACTTTGTTGACGTGCAAATGTTATAACTTCTATCGCTTACGTATGTCTTAACCTTGGTTGCCTATTTTTCTATTGCGAATGTGCTCGATTTCTTAGCAGCCCAGCGGGGAGCCCAAATATTCGACTCTTTATGCTCCGCTCTCCTAAGAATTTTTCACTAAAAACCATACTAGTTAGTGTAAATGGACCAAACTACTTGTGTGACAAGTGCAAACCTGAACCATGTGCCGGCACTATATTGTGCTCAATTGTGGCTTGACTCCATTGGCGGCGAGGGCTAGAGGTGCCTAGGTGAGGCTTGAGGTTGGCCCTACCTTCGTGACAATAAAGGTACGATGTACCTGAGCAAGCACTCAACGGCGACCCCGCAGTTGGTGCTCAAACTCAAGTGGCCATGTTTCCAACGTTTTTGTCTAGCGAGGGTTGATCACCATTGTCAGTCCTCTTTGTTCCATTTATTCATCCTAGGGCTCTTGTTTGGGATTAATTGAATTGCACGAACTTATTCATCCATCTTTGTGTTTCTACTTATTCATCCTTGGGAGTCTCGGAGAGATTTGACCAGTTTTATGGAAAAAATCGTCAAATTTGTTAGTGAGAAACAAAATTCAAAGAGTGATTTTTGAGAGTGGCAAGCCTGGGACATTTAGCTTGTTACTGTTGCTTTCAATTTTCGCTTGACGGAGATTAATCAATGTTAAGCCAGTACATCATTTTAATTTGTAATTTTACTTTTGTGAAATTTCTTTATAACTAAAGCATTTCTCATTAAAAAATATATATATATATATACTTTCATATGTTAATGACACAAACATGGAACAAAATTGGAAGACTTTCAAAGTCAAGCTAGCATACCACTGTTGTAATATTTGTAATTATGCTTATGGAAATATCAATGCAATTGCTTAAGTGGGAAACTTCAAAGTTAAGCATATATACGTACCATTATTAATATACTTGTAGAGCGGAAGAAGAGAGTGGCTCAAACCCCGTGACGGATGCTACACTTGACTCCTCTTCGGGCAGTGCTATATTCTGTTGTGTACTAAGTAGTGTATCTTCTTACAATTTTAAGTACTCCAACAGATCTTCCTGCTATTGTAAGTACTCGAACAGTCTTTTTCTTTCCTAAATTTTGCTCAATCAATTGATGTACCGACATTCATTTTTGGCAGCAAAAATTCACATAACTTGCTTACATTTTTTGTCCCTTTTTTTTCCTGGTTTTGTTGCTACATGTATCAGATTTGTGCTTTCCCTGTTCAACTCGATCGTTATTGTGTGGGTGTCTCATCTTATTATAGCATTCAATGAGAATTCCACTCCTTTCATGGCTTTTCTTCATGCCTATATGCTTACTTTCTATCAGCTTCTATGTTCCTATGGTTTGCGGCAAATGTCTTACCAATCAGAAAGCCTTGTTGCTCCAATTCAAGAATAGCCTCATTTTTGACAATGCTTCATCTACAAAACTGGTGCACTGGAACAAAAGCATTGATTGTTGCTCATGGGAAGGTGTGACCTGCAACAAGGGATGTGTTATTGGTCTCGACCTCAGCTATGAGTCTATCTCATGTCCACTTGACAATTCAAGCAGCCTGTTCAAGCTTCGATATCTTCAAAATTTGAATTTAGCAGGCAACGACTTCAACAGTTCTGAGATTCCTTCAGAATTCAGTAAGTTGTCGCAATTGGTTTGTTTAAACCTTTCAAATGCCGGCTTTCAAGGACAAATTCCAATTCCAATTTCGCATTTAAAAGGATTGGTTAGTCTCGATTTAAGTGCGGATGGGTACTACGGCGATGACTTTTTGTTGAAGCTTGAGAATCCAAATCTAAATATGCTTCTTCAAAACCTTTCGAAGCTTACAGAACTTTATCTCGATGGTGTGGATATATCAATGCAAGGGTATGAGTGGGGCCCAACATTATCATATTCACTACCAAATCTAAGAGTGTTGAGCTTGTCAAATTGTAATCTGTCAGGGCCTTTTGATCCGTCCTTGGCGAATCTTGAATCCCTCTCTGTTATTGATATGAGCTATAATGAATTATCTGCTCCGATTCCTGATTTTTTTGCAGACTTCAGTAATTTGACAACCTTGATTTTCAGTGGCTCTTCATTGAATGGAAAATTTCCAGAAAGGATCTTTCAAATTCCAACATTGCAAATGGTTGACCTATCAGATAATGATCAACTTGAAGGTTTCTTGCCAGAATTTCCGTCGAATGGATCTCTTCAAACCCTAGTCCTTAGCAGAGCATTTTTTTCAAGGTCATTGCCATATTCGATTGGAAACCTCAAACTATTGGCTGAAGTTGATCTTTCTTTTTGCAATTTCAGTGGAGAAATCCCGAAGTCAATGGCAAATCTCACCAAATTGTTTCATTTGGACTTGTCGATGAACAGATTCATTGGACCAATTCCATCATTAAGCATGAGCAAGAATCTGAAAACAATAAACCTTGACAACAATGATTTAATTGGTCAGATTGCTTCCACTCGATGGGTAGATCTTTTGAATTTGGAGACTCTTGATTTGAGTTACAATTCACTAGAAGGGAGTATTCCAGTTTCTCTATTTTCCCTTCCTTCATTGCAAGAATTACACCTTCAAAACAATCAATTTTCTGGCCAACTTGATGAATTTTCAACTGCTCCTTACCTATTGAGTCATCTTGATTTAAGTCACAACAACTTGGAAGGGAAAATTCCCGTGTCTGTGTTCAAACTACCTTCTCTTGGGTTGCTTGATCTTTCTTCGAATCACTTCAATGGCTCTTGGCAGTTTAGCATGACTCAAAAATTAAAGGATCTTACCTTTCTTGATCTTTCATACAATGATCTCTCAATTGAATATAGTGGAATTAATATTTCACTATTCTCTTTTCCCCAGTTTTCAACTTTGAGATTGGCTTCTAACAAGTTGAAAAGATTTCCAGTTTTCTTGCAAAACCAATCTGCCTTAAACATTCTAGACCTTTCAAACTGCCAAATTCATGGACAAATACCAAACTGGATTTGGGAATTTTCTACACTGAACCACTTAAATCTCTCCAGTAACTACTTGGTGACTCTAGAAAGACCTTTTCTCAATGTTTCTTTCACGAGGGTGGTGGATCTAAGCTCCAACAAACTCCAAGGGCCACTCCCGATTCTTCCATTTTTTGTTGAATACTTGGATTTATCCATGAATAATTTCCACTCGAGCATACCAACTAGCATCATTAAATCCATGGTACATATTCATTTCCTTTCCCTTTCGAACAATAAACTTTATGGGAATATCCCCGACTCAATATGCAATGCTACAGGTCTTCGTGTTCTGGATTTATCTAACAATTTCTTGAGTGGCACGGTGCCCCATTGCATATTTGAGATGAGCGAGACTGGACCAGTGTTAACTGAGGCAATTTTAGGGGTGCTGAATCTAAGAAAAAACAACCTCTCGGGGAAAATTCCTGATGTGTTTCAAACCAATTGTGGTTTGCAAACTTTAGATCTTGGTGAAAACCAATTAGAAGGAAAGTTTCCAAAATCTTTGGCCAAGTGCAAATATTTGGAGTTCTTGGACATCGAGAATAACAACATTGAGGATGCTTTCCCATGTTACTTAAGGAATATATCCATGTTGCGCGTCCTTGTTTTCAAATCTAACAAGTTCCATGGACCCATTGATTGTCTAGAGTCTAATGCCACTTGGCCAATGCTTCAAATTATAAACTTAGCTTCAAACAATTTTAGTGGTAAGCTGACAGAAAAGTCCTTTGGCATCTTGAAGGCATTTGTGGCAGATAAAGATGAGGCGGAATTAGAGCTCATTCATCAAGAGTTTCTGATCTTTTCCCTAGAGTATGGTTTTGATTATCAAGCTAAGCTGAGAATTATTGCCAAAGGTCTATCCTTGAATCTGGTGAAGATCCTAACTATTTTCACCATCCTTGACCTTTCATGCAACAACTTTAACGGGCCTCTACCAAAGGAAATTGGAAACTTCAAATCACTATACGTCCTCAACTTGTCTCATAACGTTTTCACCGGAAATATTCCACAATTTTTGGGAAAATTAAGTTCCCTCGAGTCGCTAGACTTGTCAAGCAATGAGCTTACTGGTGACATTCCTGTTGAACTCGCAGATGGTCTAATTTTCCTATCATTCCTCAATCTTTCATTCAATCAATTGTCGGGAAAAATTCCACAAGTAAAGCAATTTGCTACATTCCCAAAATCTTCCTATAAAGGGAACATAGGATTATGTGGCTTTCCTTTAGAAGAACAATGCACAGGTGAAGGGCCGAGATCGTCAACTCCAACATCTGAAGAATTTGACTCGAATTCTGGGGTTGAAATTGACTGGAACTTCTTAAGTGTTGAATTGGGATTTGTTTTTGGTTTTGGGATTGCAATTGGGCCTCTTATGTTTTGGAAAAGGTGGAGGATGTGCTACTACAAACATGCTGATGAAATATTTTTTAAGATCTTCCCTCGGTTGTATATTACAATAGAAAACCATCGAAGACAAGCACGCATGAACCATAGACGAAGAGCTCACAGAAATCAAGGACGGAGGCATGAGTGATATATCGCTTGATATATATGAGCCATGAGGAGTAATGTTTTCAGGTATGTCTTTTTTATGTTTCAATATAAGGAAAACAGAAAAAAGAATACAATTGCTCATGCAATTGGATATGAATATTGCTTTAAATGATATTGGTTGTTGTTGTCAAGCTAATTATGTTATTAAAATACTTTTGATGGTAGATTTGCAGGTGATTTATGGAAGGTGGGCAATGGGATTTGGAAGCTAGCATAAGTAACTGATGTTGTCGCTATTGTATTTTAGCACTCCACTTTTTTACAGTATGGTTGGCAATAAATGGATATACTTTAATATATAACTAGCTTTAAGTTGTAATTTCTGTTACATCTTTTGTTTTAGGAAAATAAAAACCAAAAAAATACATTGTCTCTTAGACTTTTGTTCATAGAATGTGTCATCTACTCCGTCTTAGACGGAGTATGGGGTTTGTTTTAACTCTGTATGGGACAGAGCTGTGCTGTCTCTCAGGTGGCCGTCTGAGAGAGGCTTGCAGCATGGATTACACTATATTAGTCACAGTTGTGTATTGCGGAGCCATTAATGTTGTAGTTGGCTTGTAATGAATGTTTCAGGTCAAAGTTGTAAAGTTTATTATTAAATACGGCAGTTTCTTTTATAAAAAATTAATAGTAGTAAGGTTTATGCAATAGATGTTCTTATAAGGGATATAAATATGTAATATCCAATTTGAGCTGTAATAGTTTAGTTGGTTTCATCGCTACCACATTTCGTGGAGTGCTATCAATAAATATTTCTTCATTATATGGTTCATTTCATTTTCAGTCATAATAACTTTATACTGTGCAATATTTTAAGTGAATTTTAATTAGTTATTTTGATTGGAGATGGCAAATTTAAGATGCAATAGCCATTCAATATTTTAGTTGTTGATGTGTATATTTAGTTGCTATAAAGTATATCGAGGGCTTGAAAGTAGTAAGATTAGGATAGGTTTGAAAAATGAGATGAGAATTGTTAGTTTTAGATAAAAATTTAAAATATTATTTTTTAATATTATTATTTTTTTGAAATTTGAAAAAGTTAAATTGGGATTTGAAAAAGTTGAATTGTTTATTATATTTTGTATGAAAATTTGAAAAATGTTTAGAGCAATACTACGTATAGTCTCTATTTTGGAGACTGCAATGTAAGCCTAGACAATTTTATCTTTAAATCTTTTAAAATTATAAAAATATCCCTTCTAAAATGATACTTTTTCTCATTTAATAAAGGGTCTATACATACAGTCCTAAGTAGGGACTACAAATAAAATTTTTCTTAGATTTAAGGCTCATCTCTACGTCAAAGGCTAGAGAGGATTCACTGAGTGAAATTCACTCGATACTCGCTCAAGACTTCTCCGGCAAGAATTAAGATTTAGGTTTGCTAGACACACGGGTCTCGTTCGAGCAAACATTCCTGATGATTTAATTTTTTCAAGATTCTGACTTTCAATAGAGTTTTACTTATGATTTGATTATGATTAGTATTTAGACGCTTCGGGTTTGTTTTGCACAAATATATTGCTAGTTTTTCTAATTTACCCAAATTCTGAGTTCTCCGGAGAAAGTACTTTTCTTCATTTCCGGTAATCTTTAGCCCCTGTTTGGTTGGTAGAATTTTGAGGCCTTTCTTGAAAAAATCTAAATGAGTTTTTAAATTTAAATATAATTTTTTTTTTATAATTTTTTTAGTTTTAATTTGACTTTTTCACAAAATTCTAAGCAAATCATTGGACCAAAAGTTGAAAAGCTAAATAGTATTTTTTATTAAAGAAAAAAGTGAAAAATTTTTAGTTTGAAGTTGTTAAGGACCATTTTCAAGATTTTTTAAAAACGGTTGAAACCAAACGTCATAGCCTAAACATTAGAGTCCATTCATTTGAGTTATAAAGATGGAAAAGTAATTTTGACAAGGATAATTTGGGAATACTGATGTTATTTAATTCTTCTTTTCTTTTCGCTAATTAGAACCATTTTACAAGAAAAAATAAACAACCTAAATTCTACGGCACCGGTTTCAAGTTCTAATAGTTATTATCAGATTTGGACTAATATTCGTTTTACACCAACGTAGTCTTACTCATATGTACTTGTGGAACGTTGTCTCCAATATTCATTTGATTCAAACTAATGTTATGACTTTTGAATATGTGAATATTATAGAAATGTATTTATGATTGGGGATATAGCATTCTGATATATTGTTTATTGTTTAAAAAAATTATCCGTTGTAAATAGTGCATATTGTTAGATGAATGTTAGGTGCACTGTATCTTTAATTACAAACAAGAATATATGACCTCATGTTGCATATATATCACGATGTTTCAAATTCTAAGCAAAATTTGAGCGGCACATAAGTATGATATAATGTCGGCTCTTCAAAAAATTATGATAGATTGAGTTACTCTAACCATAGACGCACTCTTAAAATCTCGAAAATAAATCAATAAATACATGATCTTCTGTTAGCCAATCAAAAGCTAACATAGGGAATAATGAAACATAAAAGAAGTCTAAAAATCAAAATTTTGATTTATTTTAGGCCATGTGAAAAACCAGAACAATACTTGCGTAGGCGACCTAGTCAACGATGGACTCGGTATGCTTAGATGTGTGATGGTCACGTGGCATGTTTTACTGTTCAGAGGTGGATTTAAGGGAGTGTAGGTAGAGGGCCAACCCCCAAAAAGTTTTTGAAAGATAAAATTACTTTCCGTCTAGACTAAGGTTATGTTTGGGGGGAGAGATGAGATTTCTCATTTCTATCTCATCTCATCTCATCATTATATCTTTTTTAAATTTTCATATAAAATATAATAAACAATTCAACTTTTTCAAATTTTAATTTAACTTTTTCAAATCTCAAAACAATAATAATATTAAAAAATAATATTTTAAACTTTCAACTTAACACTATTCACAAAATTTTCAAAAATTCTCATCTTATCTCAACATCCAAACCTAACCTAATTTAAAAATTTACCAAAAAAATTAATATTTTTAAATTCTCCTACAGAGAAAGTAATTTATTTAGAAAATATTAATACATATATTTATGCATTTAGTCTTTTGTTGCAATCTAACCTCAAATCTAACAAAAAGAATATTTATTTTCTTAAAAATGTAAGATTTTGGTTTTAAATGTTTTCTGAAGTTAACAAATTAAATTATAGATTAAAAGACTCATAATCATGTATACATTTTGTTAAGACCTCTTCAAGAGTTTTCTTTTTCAATTTTATTTAATCTTTTTTACGCATGGCTTTTGTTCATTTTTTTTTCAAGATTGCTTTTACATTTTTCCTTGTAACCAAAGTTCAGCATATAAGTTTTTTGCTAAAGAATAAATCATGTGAGCCGTAAATCCCTATTATATCAATAAATATGATAATAACTTTTAAGCATCTCTATTCATTTATATAAT